>CAUYRH010068516.1:0-12378 GCA_963574655.1 Perodicticus potto
GAATCAACTCAATCGCCCATCAACACATGAATGATTAATAAATTGTGGTATATGTATACCATGGAATACTATTCAGCCATAAAATGATGGAGGCTTTACATCTTTTGTATTAACCTGGATGAAGTTGAATAACATTCTTCTTAGTAAAGCAACAGAGGAATGGCAAAGCAAGTATCCAGTGTATGCAATACTAATATGAAACTAATAGATAAACAACTATACCCCCACATGAGATAGAAGCACAATGAAATTCAAGTGTTTAGAGGGAGGGGAAGGGGAGAACAGAGTAAGAAGGGGGATTTGTAAGCTATCACCTAATGGGCACAAAGTAAGTGTATACAGCACACCCCCTGGTTGAAGGGTACAACTAGAACTTGAACTTTACCTAACAAATGCAGACAATGAAACCTAATCATTTGTACCACCTTTTTAATTTTTTTTGGAGACTGAGTCTCATTATGTTGCTCTCAGCTGTAGAGTGCAATGGCGTCACAACTCACAGGAACCTCAAACTCTTGGGTTCAAGTGATTCTTCTGCCTCAGCCTCTCCAGTAGTTGGTACTACAGGTACCGGCCACAACAACTGGCTATTTTTTTGCTGCAGTTGTCATTGTTGGTTAGATGGTCCAGACTGGGCTCAAACCTGCTAGCCCTGGTGCATGTGGGCACAACCTGTACCTTCATATTAATCTGAAAAAAAAAATAGAGCAAAATAAAAGTAGAACTCATCAATTTTTACTGTATATTTCTGATGTACTTTCCTGTTAATATTTCTGTTTTTTCTTTAAATACTCTCTATATTTAATATTTCAGTTAACAGACTAGAATAATCTTCATAGATTCTAATTTATATATTCAATAACTATACTATTTGATTATATACATATATAATGAGTATAGAATAGATCTTTTTATAGAATGCATATACATATATAATACACATTCCTACAGTAGATGGATACACAGAGAAAGGGCATATACCACACACAGAAAGAGACAGAACGTTTTCTTAAATCACATCAGCAGAACATCTCAGAACACTAAACATTTAATTTTCCTTATTCTATAATTTAGGAAATGAAATTTTACTCTGAAGGTTGTTCAAAGGAATTCTGGAAATCTTAAGTCAACTTATTTTCCCACCTTCGACATGGGAACCATGCTCTCCTCCAGGCGGTTCCATGGGACCAATACTTGTGTGGGTCATAGGACTATGCTGCCTACTGCTGAAATGAGGTGAAATGATATGCGTTATCCATGTCCATGCACACAGTGTTGCAGAGTGCAGCAATAAATGGATAGTACACATCATGTTTTCTATCTTCTGGGACCAACCTCATTATGGCTGTTCTGAGGCCTGAGGGGATATTCTTGTTTTTTGACATACTTGAGTCCCATCTTCAGAATCTCAGTTTGCTGAAAATGTCCTTTGGAAACTCTTAAGTTATAAGGGGGCATTAGAAGTCAGAAGGGAAGGACGATATTTAGGTAATGTTCTGTAGCATTGCTGAAAATTCTAAATTAACCCATGATAATTTTTTGACCCTATTATAGTAGGCAGGGTCTACTCCACAAATTTCAAATATACTCCCAATATACTGATTTTTTTTCTAAATGCCTTTGATGAAAAATAATTGTTTTTATTGTAACAGAATATCATCATTTTGAAATGGAAAATATTTCTCTCTTGTAGCTATTCCATTGCTAAACATCTAGGGAGTCTCTTTTCATCCTATTCAATGGCAATTCCTCACATTTTACATTTCTCACATGTCATCCTCTGTTACCTCTGCAGCTGTATGACATAGATGGCTCTGACTATTCCTCAGAGGTTTCCATTGCCCTATAATCAAAAACATCACAATCTCTTGGTTTTTATTCCTCTGTTTTATCTTTTGTCTGTCTTCTTGTATACATTATCCTTATTCTTTTTTACTTTCCTTTGAAGTTACAAAGTAATTTATCCATTTTTTCTTTTAACAATCATCAATTTCTCCTTGCACAATATATTCTGTTTACAGTCTTTTGAAAGATCCGAAAGTTTTGAGGTCTTCAACTAGGTTTATTTTATAATCAGTGTGACCTTCAGAAAAATTGTCCTAGAGCTACTACGGCTTCGAGAAATATTTTTCAATAAATTAATTGACTTATAAAGCAGCTCCCTACAAATGACTAAAGAGAAAACAGTGAATTTAACAAAGCAATCATTACGCAGATTCTGTTGTTTTCTAAAAGTAGTTTGATTCTTTCCCTGGCTCATATGATTTAAAGATGACACAGAATAGTTATATTTTAGGAAACTTTTTGGGAGCATAATATTGAAGTCCTCACTATGCAAGATCTTTAAAAAACTCATCCAAGGGAAAGAACTTTTATGGAGAACGAGGCTGATGGAAGCACACTAATCCATTCTTCTAAATGTTCTACAATATATCCCTAGATATCATATAAGGCCATTAAAATAGTGTTAATCAAATTGTGTATTTATACCATGACATTTGCCCACAGTCAGGAAAAACACCAGTGCTCTGTAAGGTACAATTAGATTTAATATGCGGATATTTTTGAGGATGGTACTCATGATGGATAAAAATTAAATTTCTATGTTGAAAAATATTATATTTCTAGGAACTCTTTTAAAACTATGTAAGAAGTTTTATATTTATCAATCTCTGAGCACCCTCCTGGCATTTTTTAAAGAGTGAATAGCCAAGGGGTTAATGTGTCACTCATCCCTAAATTATCTCTTTATCTTAAAATAGGCAGTGTACTCAGTGCCATTTCCTTTCCTGCATTTACATTTTTAAAAATGAAATGCATAACGAATATCTTGAGTATAATTTAATTGTTTAAAGTAGTTCAACAATCACTGAGAAATATTTCAGGGTCTACACTGCAGATGTTTTTCTTTTTGAAAGGCAGCATGTTTAATATTCCCAGGGATTAGAGCTATGTGTCTTGGTGAATCTGCTTCCTCTCATCAGGCTCATTGGTTGTAATTCTAAGTCAAGGTTTTCTGTTGATAACAACCTCATCATTTGAACTTGGAAAACGGCTCCTTAGCAAAGGACATTTGGCAAAGATATTTTAATTAATGCTATGAGACATGATGCAAATCTGCCTTTGGAAGGGAGAAAAGGAGAACTTCAAAGAAGTGAGTAAATGGCTTAATATTTTTGAGTTATTCCTATGTGTAAAACAATTTGCCATCATTTTTCTTAGTATCCCTAGATTTTCAATAAAAAAAGTAGCTTTCAGAGTATGAGACAACTCTTGTGATAGGATTAATTTAAGAAAAATTATTTATTTTGAGAAAAGGACCATTAATCCATCTTCTTCTGGGGGCAGGAAATCGTATGTGGAGAAAGCTGCTGTGATCTCATGTTAAGAGAGCCAGTTCTAGCCATGCTTTGACTCTAGCTGCAGAAGTTGTCGAAATAAAGATGATGATATGCTATCTTAATTCAGTGTCCTCTAAATGCCAGCATAAGATTTGCATGTAGCTTCTCATCTAATTAGACCATATTCCTTAAAAAGTGCATATCAATTATCTCATTTAATCCTCATTACAACCCTAAAAATTAGGCATTAATATACTTATTTTAGGGTAAGGCGCTTGGGGCTCAAGGTGAATAGATATCTATCTACCTACAGTTTTCCACAGAGACCGGGCTCTTAGCAATAAAAGTGTGTTTCTCTAAATTTTCTATCTCCTGATCAAACACCTCATCACTAGTGAGATCAGTTTAGAAACCTTCCAACTTTCTAATCTTTCTCTTACCATTCACTTCCCAGTCTTTAAATCTCACACCTCTCCATGCTCATGTAATGACCCAAAATATTTTTTGGAAAGTAGTGTAATTACCTGACTCCTTCTCAGCCAAGTTTTCTTTTACTAGTTTTGATCTCATTCTTCTTTGAAGTCTTCAGTAATTTCCCACAGTTAACAAAATGACAATAAAAGCCTGCTTTACCCATTCCACCTATGTTTTTATTGTATTTGTTTTCTATGTATGCATAACAATTTATTAGAAATTGAGCAGTTTAAAACAGCATTCACTTGTTAGCGATGGTTGTATAGGTCAGAAGTCCAGGTGAGCCTACCTGGAATTTTTTTTCAGTGTCTTAAGGGCAAAATCAAGGTGCTGGGAAAGCAACTTTCATTTATGGAGGCTCTGGGGGAAAAAATCCATATCGAAGATTATTCAGGTTGTCAGAATTCAGTTCCTTGTGGTTGTGGGACTGAAGTTCTTGGCCACCTTCATCTTTAACCCAGCAGTGAAAAGTCAAATCCTTCTTACATTTCAAATTTGTCTTCCTTTTTCTCTATCATCAGCCAGTGGAGAGGTCTCTGCTTTTAAGGACTCATGTGATTAGATAATTCAGGATAATGCAGGATAGTCTCCATTTTAAGGTCCATAACCTTTATATCATCTGCAAAGACTCCTTTGCTACATAATATAACATATTCAAAGGTTACACATATTAAGGCATGGGCATCTTTAGGGGGAAAGTCAAATTCTGCCAACATTACTCATACAGAAATATTTATGTGGCTGGCTTATCCCTTATTCTTAAACTAAAGAATTTCTTTTCCATAATGGGATCAATAAATGTGAAACCATTATAGACTTCTCAGTTAATTGCTGTTTCTTTCATTCTCAAATGCCTGTTGTGTAAGAAGAAGAGTACATTAACTTTTCTAGGCCTTTATTTTCTTAAACTAAAAAGAAATGAATATGTATAGTTAGGATCGCATTTGTCACTTTTTTTTCACAAGATACTACAAAAATAGCCTGACTCTCTGACTTTAATTAATATACTCTTTGAAAATTTCCCTGGTTTCCTAGTAATTTATGTGATGCAGTACACCTATTATCAATTTGAATTTTTACAATAAGAATATGAGATAAGTATCATTATCTTCATTTTACAGATGAGGAAATTGGAGGCTTAGTGAGGTTAAGTGACTTGCTAAGGTCAATTAGATAGTAAGAAGTAAATCTCAAATATGAAGACACATCTGCAGTTACA
This sequence comes from Perodicticus potto, assembly GCA_963574655.1. Taxonomy (NCBI): domain Eukaryota; kingdom Metazoa; phylum Chordata; class Mammalia; order Primates; family Lorisidae; genus Perodicticus; species Perodicticus potto. The sequence goes on from CAUYRH010068516.1 coordinate 5,035, forward strand.
GTTATTTTATGCATTGTCTTTACTTATTTCTGCACAAAGTATAAAACTTATCTGTAGTTTTTGACTAAATAGAAACATTTTTTTAAGACAATGGGACAATATCAAAGAATAAAATAATACATCCTCATACTTCTTTCTGAAATGAATACACATGGGAGAGAAAAGCTAATGGCAATTATAATTTGTAAGGATTTTTTTGCAATTTTATTTAAAAATATTAGGGATTATAAGAGTTTTTGTTATGTGGATGAATTATATAATACTGAAGTCATGGCTTTTAGTGTACCTGTCAACAGAATAGCGTACACTATACTTTATAGGAAACATTTGATCACTCACTATACTCCCTCCCCGGTTCTTAGTTTCCAATGTCGTTTACACCACTTCATGACCATAGGTAGCCATCGTTTAGCTCCCACTTATTAGTGAGATGGTTCTGTGCTTGTTTTTCATTCCTAAGATACTTCAGTTAGGGTAACAGTCACCAGAACCATTGGTGTTGCTGTAAATTACATTATTTCTTCTTTTTCATGGATGAATAGAACTGTGTGGTATACATTTTTTTTATCCACTCATCAATTGTTGGACACTTAGCTTCAATCCGTAAGTTTGGTGTTTGGAAATTACACTATGATTAACATTTGGGTTCAGTTATCATTTTGATACAATTTACTTTCCTTTGGGTAGATACCCAGTAGTGGGGTTGTTGGATTGAAGAGTAGGTCTACTTATTGCTCTTTGATGAATCACTATGCCATTTTCCATAGAGGTTGGGTTGTAGAGGTTGTACTAATTTATATTCCTACCATCAGTGTACAAGTATTTCTTTATCACCACATTCATGCCAATATCTGTTGGTTTTGATTCTCATAGGGGTAAGGTGGTGTCTCATTGCATTTTTAATTCGCATTTCCCTGATAACTACTAGTGTTGAACATTTATTCATACATCTCTTGATCATTTGTTTATCTTCCTTGAAAAAAACTCTGTTCTGGCCTTTTGCACGCTTTTAAATAGGGTGAATTTTTCTTTGTTTGCTGATTTGTTTGAGTTCCTTAAAAATTCTGTATATTAGACATTTGTCAGATGTATAGTTCATGAATATTATATCTTATTCTGTAGATTGTCTATTTGTTTTGTTGATGATTTTTTGTGTTATGTAGAAATGTTTTTTATTTAAGTAAGTCCCATCTATTTATATCTTTGTTACTATATTTGCCTTTAGAGTCTTAGTCATAAATTTTTTCCTAAGCCAATGTATAAGAGTTTATTCTAGAATTTTTATGGTTTCAGGTCTCACATTTAAGTCTTTAAACCATCTTCAAATAATTGAAGTATACGGTGGGAGTTAGGGATTCAGTTTTATTCTTCTGCATATGTCTATCCTATTTTCCCAGCACCATTTATTGAATAGGGTAATCTTTCTCAGTATATGTCTTTGTATGCTTTCTTGAAAAGCAGTTGGTCATAACCATATGGTTTTATTTATGGGTTCTCTATTCTGTGCCATTTTTCTATGAGAAGGGAAAATTGTTCCCTGACCTTAAGCATAAGCCCCCTTTTTGCTCAAGAGACCTAAAGAGTCATGAGAATGGCATGTGAGTTGTGTACATGCAGGAGGGCTGAAAATTGACCTCCAAGTGAGAATGTATATATGAGGTATGGTGATAAAGATTTCTCCAGATTCTTATGGTCTCTTGATACTGGAGGCAAAGATGTGCTCAATGTCTGAGGTTTTGCAAAAACAAGGTGGAGACATTCCATTTGATCTTCTTCATGTCCTCCCCCTTCAGCGCTGATGTCTGATAAGCAGCTTGTATCTATTCTTCCTGTTTTTTGATAATAAATATGGACCCAATGTTTGCTCAAGAAGACTCTTCTCTGAGCTTCTCAGTCCCCTGGCACAGACTCTGTGTCAAGCTTCTTTATTCCTCATGACAAAACCCCATCACTATGTTTCTATCTTTGTACCAGTGCCATACTGTTTTGGTTACTATAAACTTGTACTATAATTTGAAGTTTGAAGTCAAGTAATGCAGCACTCCAGGTTTATTCTTTTTCCTTAAGATTGCTTTAGTAATTTGGGCTTTTATTGGTTGTTATTTATATGAAGTTCAGGATTATTTTTTCTATATTTCTGAAAAGGACTTGGTATTTTTGATAATAATTGTATTGAATTTGTAAATATTTGGGGCAGTATTAACATTTTATCAATGTTGATTCTTCCAATCTGTGACTATGGAGTGTCACTGCATTTGTTTGTGTCATCACTGATTTCTTTCATCTGTATTTTGTAATTCCCCTTGTATAGATCATTTGTGTTCTTGCTTAAGTATTTTATTTTCTCTGAGGTTATAATAAAGGGTATTGCATTCTTGATTTAGCTGTCAGCTTCAATGTTAGTAGTATATAGAAATGATATACTAGTATATAGAAATGGTATATACTAGAAATGATACTAGATTATGTACATTAATTTTGTGACTTGAGTCTTTATTGAATTTATCAATTCTAGAAGACTTCTGGTGAAGTATTGATAGTTTTCTAGATATGAGATCATATCATTGGCAAACAGGGATGGTTTGACCTCCTCTTTCCTAAATCAGATTCTCTTTCCTGATTGTTCTGGCCAGGACTTCCATTACTGAATAGAAGTGATGACGGCAAAAGCTCTGTCTTATTCCAGTTCTTAGGGGAAATATTTTAATCTTCTCCTCATTCATTATAGTGTTGGATGTTTGTCATATATGGATTTTCTTACTCTGAAGTATGTTCCATACCTAGCTGTTGAAGGGTTTATATAATGAAGGGGTGCTGAATTTTATCAAACTTTTTTATGCATCTATTGAAATGATATGATCTTTGCTTTTATTTATGTTTATGTGCTGGATCATACTTATTGATTTTTATTTATTGAAACATCTTTGCATCTCTGGGATGAAACCCAATTGATCATGTCTCAATTATCATTTGGATATGCTATTAAATTTGGTTTATTATTTTAATATTGATAATTTGGATATGCTGTTAAATTTGGTTTATTTTTATTTTGTTGAGGATTTTTGCATCTGTGTTTATAAGAGATATTGGTCTGTAGTTTTTCTTTTTGGTTGTGTCTTTCCTGGCTTTGACATTTGGTGATACTTGCTTCTTAGAATGAGTGAGAGAGGGTCTCCTCCATCTAATGTTTCATTAGAATGGGCATCAGTTCTTTTTCACAGATCATGTAGAATTTGTTAGGATCTGTCTTTTTTGGGACATTTATTTTTGGGGACAGATTTTGTATGTTTGTTTTAATCTTGCTACTCATTATTGGTCTCTTCAGGATTTCTCTTTCATCCTGACTTATGTGTGGAGGCTGTTTGCTCACACAAATCCATCCATTTCCTTCAGGTTTTCTAATTTTGTGCATAAAGGTTTTATTGTCATCATGGATGATATTTTGTATTTCTGCTATATCAGTTGTCTCCTTTTTTATTTATGTTTGCGTTTATTTGAGTCCTTTCTCTCCATATCCTGTTAATTTAGCTAGTGGTCTATCAATTTCCTTTAACTTTTCAAAGAACCAACTGTTGTTTCATTGATCTATTGTTGTTATTGTTATTATTAGGTTTCTATATGGAATACATATGTATGAGTGTGTATAAATAGGTACGTATGTATGTATGTGTGTATGTGTGTGTCTATTTTTTGCCTCTTGTTCATACCCAGATTTAAATTAAATAAAAGCTTAGAATTCTTAAAAGAAATATACCTGCAGTGGTAAAAAGAAATAAATTCAACAATACATGTGATAATTGAAAAAAAAAAAACTCTGGACTATAGAGAGAGAATGGAATATTGACTGATGGAAGAATTCAAGTGTTGGAAGCTTCGAAAGAAGCCTAAGATATTTCCATCTGAGACTAAGAGATTCACTGGACCCAAAATGGTAAGTATGATGGAAAGTAGGAAGAGGAAATAGGCTAGCAAGTTATTAAATTTATAGTGAACATATAGAACAATACACATCTCCTTTATTTATACAGCATTGCCTAAAAAAATGCAAGAATTACTTTTGTGGTACCATCTGCAGAAAGCCAAATCATCCAGTGTGCATACTGATAACTTTGCATTTATTCTTTTAATTCAGTTTTAATACAATCAGATTTGGTCTTCCTCTAGCATTACTATTGGGAGAATCTGACATAAACCTAATTGAATGCAGAAAGTGGTTTGCAAAATCTTAGCATTGAATTACAGAGTATAGAAGGGTAGTTTTATAGATGAGAGAAAATATTTTAATGACCAGCACATTCTATGCAGATGCATTTGCCTTTTCCACTTTAGTGCAGGATAGGGCTCTATTATATCTAATAATTTCACTATTAATTCTGTCTTAAAATGCCTTGCCCCTCTTTTTCTTAAGCTAAATCCTCATTGTATATCTCCCAAAGACCAACAGAACTATGTTTCTCTTCATAGTGCTTTTGACCTAGTGGCAACACAACTTCAGGGTAAGCCCTCTAACCAGGTCTTCTCCAAACTAATGCTGCTTCATCAGCTCTTCCTTGCTCTACTTTTACCTGATAATGAGCTTACTGCATATCACACAGCCAACCGAAAAACACCCTGTTGACCTAAGGGCATAAAAATCTATGTTTAAAATTCTGAAAGGCTGTATTCAACAAGAGATAAATACCTTTCATTACATTCAGACAGATGTGTCATCAGTCAATCAAAATACTTTCCTTGCCTATTGGAAACAGTGATAATTTCCTAAATTGTCTGAAAGGCAATTATTTTCCATACAAAATTATTCCCTTTTAGGATTTTTTTCTTTCTCCTTTACTCATATTCAAGGACTTTAATTATAAAACTAGGAAACCAAATTGAATAGAATAATATAAACAGAAGAAAACAAAAGAATACTGACAGATAGTGGAAATTACTCATTTGTAAGAGGGGTTCATTAAACACTTTCCCTTCAATTGGCTACAAAAAACCAAGGACTCACTCTATTATTAAAAGCCTTTTTTGGACATTAGTTATTTCTTCTAGGAGCCCATCCATCATTCCAACTGGAATAAGGCATGTATTATGATCTACTCATTTAATTTGTAATGTATATGTGTGTGCACATGTGTGTGTTTAATTAGAAAATAGAGACCAAATTTAAAAGTGTCAGAATATTCTACAAAAACTACTTTTTTCTAATTTCATTGAGTGATTTTTTTCCCCAATTACATTAAAACCTAATTCAATCAGCATATTTTTCCTGGGAAACATTTTTTTTTTCTAAAATCATTTCTTAATTTAGTTTAGATTAATGATTATATATTTACAAAAAGATGACTCTAACAAAGTATTTTTTATAAGCTAAAATACCTTAGACTTGTCAAGAAGAGTGGAACTCATCCAATACATTTACCTTATCATGGTCTTAATTAAAAAATTAATCCTCTGTTTATAGCCCATGTGATTGACTCTATTTGACCAACATGAATCAGACAGTTTTTAGATATTTGAGCTATGCCCCTTTTCCTTCAACTGCCATTTACTTTATTATCTTATTATACAGATAAGAACTCAATTTTCCAAATTTGGATGTCTTGTCTGAATTCAAGCAATAGCAGTATTGGATAAAGTCTCCAGTGTCTGTAACATCATCCCGTGTTCTTTCCAATATGGTATACTAGATGAAATGTCTCATTTCCAGGACACATCTGATAGCATTGTTGACTAGTTCACACTGCTCTAGACTAAATTTCCATCACTCTCAATTTATCATCCTTATGTGTATTTGGCAATGCAGACAATATATGAATACCTAAATCAATGTAGAAAATGAATAATGGAAAGCTATATATTTTAAGATTCTGCCTTTGGCAATTATTCAAACATCTTCTCAAATAAAATTTGGCTCAGAGTTTCTAATACCCACATTTCTTAAGCCAAAATAAACTATAGCTACAAAAGAATAAAAATGAACTTAAACATTTATTGAATGTATTTGGCATTGCAGGTGCTTTACATATGCTACTATTCTTAATTTCTTAAACAAAAAAAATAGGTAACCATTTTATATTATACTATGTCCTCTGCCATTAGCAAAAGGTAAGGCAAGAGAGGCAAAATGATCTAGAAGTCTTGAAAATTTGAATGCCCTAACTTTTGGTACTGAGTGAAGTTCTTCCCAAGTAATTGCAAATGCTTCTGTACTCCAGGTAGGTAACCCAATGTGTTAGAAAGAGCCATTAGGAGTCATTGTCTCTTGCTTGGCACCCAGTTGGGGACCCCTCTTCGTTGTTGCAACTTCAGGAGGGCCAGGTGTCTCTATTGCAGCCTCTGTCAGCTTGTCACCAACAGGTACTGAGAGATTCATAAGGAAGATACCAGGACAACCTTAGAAGCTGGAAATGGTCTGCCCCCAGCCAGGAACTCCCCCAGCAACCATGCAGGCCTCTGCCTGGCACCCACAGGGCCCCTTCAGGCCCGCCCCTGGCAAGTAAATCCCCTGGTGAACATGTGGCCCCACAACTGAGCTTGCAGGGCTTCCACAGGCCTGCCTTCTGCCAGTAGCTTTGACTGCAACCGCCAGGCTTCTGCAGGCCCACCCTGGGCAAGAAACTCCCCCAGCGACCACCTGGCCCTGTGCCCCGTGCTTGCCGGACTTCTGCAGGCCCACTGTCTGCTACAGACTCTGCCAGCAACTGCCAGGCCTCCGCAGGTCTACCCCCAACCAGGAACTTCCCTGGTGATTGTGCAGGCTTCCACCTGCCACCCACAGGGCCCCCGCAGGTCCGCCCCTGGTCAGGAACAGTAGTGGCAACTGCGAGGGCCTCCACCTGGTACCCATGGGGCCTCTGCAGGCCACCTTCTGCCAGGGACTCCACTGGCAACTGCCAGACTTCTGCAGGTCTGCCCCTAGCCAGGAACTCCCCCAGCAACCGCCTGGTCCTGCATCCCACACTTGTTGGGCTTCTGTAGTTCTGCTATCTGCCAGGGACTCCGCCCATGACCACCAGGTCCCCAGCTAGGGTCACTCTCAGCAACTGCATGGGCCTCCGCCTCACACCCACAGGGCCTCCATAGGCCAGCCTTCTTCCAGGAACCCCACCGGAGACTGCCAGGCCTCTCTGCAGGCCCACCGCTGGCCAAAAACTTCCCGGACAACCGTACGGCCCTGCGCCCACCACTTGAAGGGCCAGACGCAATGGTGAAAAACAACCATGGGGTGGAATCAATGGAAAAACTCTGGCAATATGAATAATCAGAGTAGACCCCCTCCAAGTAACAACAAGGCAGACACAGCACAAGATCTCCTGCATAGTCAAATGGCTGAGATGTCTGAAATTGAATTCA
>CAUYRH010068517.1:0-10273 GCA_963574655.1 Perodicticus potto
GTAGTCCCAGCTACTTGGGAGGCAGAGGCAAGAGACTCGCTTGAGCCCAGGAATTGGAGGTTGCTGTGAGCTGTGATGCCACGGCACTCTATCCAGGGTGACAGCTTGAGGCTCTGTCTCAAAAAAAAAAAAAAAAAAAAGAAAGAAAGAAATCCATATGTAAGACAATTATGCCCAATGGAAGAAATATAAAAACACTAAAAATATAAGTGATTAAATTTTATTAATAAAATAATACATCATCAAATCAAGTTCTACTGTGTAATATAATTTTATTATTTCTTGACTGGTGTATATATATATATATATATATATATATATATATATTTTTTTTTTTTTTTTCATTTTAGTACCTGCCCTCTCTCCATTGCCTGGTATTCTTTTTATAGGTGAGTAACCCAAGAGAGCCAATTGTATCCTATTCCTCCTGGATTTAGTGATTGAATTAACAGTTGCACAAACATAGTTAGTAGTTAATAAGAGTCTTTATTAATGATACTATTACTTATTCTAAGAATGAGGAAATTTGATCCTTGGGTTGCCAGTGCACATATTAAGGGAAGCATAGAAAAAGTCTGCTAGAGAATTAAATTAAAAAAATAAAATGGATCAAATTGAAGCAGGAAGACATAACTAATGACATGTTATGAACTCCAAGACCCAGTCCTACCTAAAGCAAGAGTCTCCCTTTGATTTCACAGATAGGTGAGGGGAAAGATCTTTTTTTAAGGTAGTTTTAACTGGATTTTTATTAGTGAAACCTGAAGTCCTGACTAAGCAGACTGTATAGAGCCCTGTGTGATCTGTGAAGGTGGAGAGGCATCATAACAGAGATGCTGTTTCTCATAAATTTGTTATCAAGTTAAATACAGAAGAATATATTCATTGAAAAATTGTTGGTAATCCATTCTGTTTAAATATTTGTGCTAGACATATAGAAGTCCACAGGTATGGCCCCGGATTATACATATTCTTAATGAATTAACAATCTGTTAAAAAGGTTTGCGATATAAAAGCTATTGGTTCCAAGAGGATGAGAATTTTGAGTAAAGTCGGAGACTGCCCTTACTAAGAGTTTCTGTGGGAACATATATTTATTACACATTGGTAAACTAAAACTTCCTTGAGTATTAGCTCTTCGTACTTGTAATTGCCAACATAGAACTCTTCAACAAATAAGAAGAGGTACCATCTCCTTTCTCTTAAACCAATTTTTCTTCCATTCTACCCGCTGACCTCATGGGAAACGTGCCTACAGAGTCTGTCTTGTTTCCTCTGAACAAAGTCTCCTTACACCTTTCATTTGATGCAGTAAACTCTTCTGATTGATAACAGTTATCTTTATCCTACCATCCATGTCCTATCCCTATACAGTTCTACAGTCTTTTCCCAAAAGAAAAATATTCAAAGATGTTCTACTTCTCTTATTTCTGAAAATAAATTAGCACTTTATTCTAAAACTATAGAATTTACAAATAAGAACTTTATGTATATATATACATATATACTGAAAAAAGTGATGAAGCGCAGATTTTTAACCATATCTTTTATTTTTCTCCAGTAATTTTTTCCAGAAATTGCATAAATGAACTTAGATTCCCATGAAAAGAGACTTCTAATCATTCTTAAATAAAATTTTAAATATAAATCAACTCACAACATTAATTAGAAGGCATCAACTGTAACTTAATCTTTCATTTCCTCAAATAGCTTCCCTTTTTATTTATATAAAATATTTTATTATTTCAAAATAGTAATCTAAAATACATAGGTAAAAATATTACCTGTACAAATTAACATGCTTCTATTAAGTGTTTATTAATGTTATGAAAATTATTAATGATCATTGTATTCCATTCCAGATGATGTGAAAAAAAGAATTTAGAAGTAAATATATATGTAGGTGCCTCCCAATCAACTCTAGTTAAGCTGAATAGAGATTATAAAATTTGTCAATGTAATTGAAATACATAATGACCTCCATGTTCCCCCAAATCTGATATTTTCAAGGGAAATAAAAAATTACAAGGTAATAAAGTTATAAAATCTTAGAAACATATGGCTCAATTATTTGTATGAATTAAAATAAAAAAACATTGTGAAATATATTATAAAACACTTTTTTTTTACCATGCTGATTTTAGATTTTATTTTACATTTACCAAATATCCAATGTTTAAGTATAAGGTTAATAGATTTTACATGTTATTGTTTGTATTTCTAAGCTATGTCAGCTAATAAATTTTGTTCTAATGATGGCGGCATTTATCTTGCAGATTGAAGAGTGAACTGCCCCTCGGTAATGTCAGGGAGAATTTCTATCTATATCCAATAAAGATGCACCTTGATAAGTATATAATTTCAGTGTGTATTAAGTACAAGTAGGAGGAAATATATTTTATATGTGAGCTCTTGAAGGCATAAACAAGAAGAAATTATTACCAACTTACCCTTTAAGAGGTTTATTCTTACATTGTTTCAGAAAAATATTTGTCTATGTCCTAATACTCATTTCACGTATCCTCAAATATACTTGATTCTACTCTGTGTTTACCTTTGATCTTTCTTGCCCTTTCAATGTGGCACAGAGTAAAAATTGTTTATCTATAGTTACGCTTTAGAAACCTCAAAGTATCTAGCTGAAAGATAAGTCTAATGAATCATTTTTACTAAAATTTCAAGAATCATTGACATTTTGTTAGCAGTAGGTTAGAAAAAGAAAGATTCTTCCATATGTCTTTATTTTTAGCTTAAACTGTCGTCTACGTCTGTCACAATTACTAATGTTCTTTGAATTGAATCCGGTTTTCTCCATCCCTTGTCTCATCTTCACCCCAAAGCCATTTGATAACAAGTCTCTTAACAAAAGTTCATTTTAAATAATTCCAACATGTTTATACATGTAGAATTCCTTGGAGGTTTTGTCCGATTAGAAATAACATATGTGATACAGCAAATTTGGAGGTAATAGTCAGAATATTTATTTCTGATTATCAAACAGTTTTAAAGATAAGGGACATTTGTGTTTTGGAAAAGCCTAAACCTAAATTGTTAAAATAAAGTGATATGATATTTGATGGACATTTATAGAAGTTCACATAAACATTTAAAATTGTTCAGATTCACTTTAAAACTATTTATCTTTCAGAGCATGGAGTTAAGGCTGTCCTGTACAAACAGAGAAAAATGCGCCAAGGAATAAAATCTGATGTGTGAAATAGTAAGATCATGTCCTGGACAGTGTCTAACTAAAATCAAAAGGACATCTGAGAAGTCAAAATTTATCCAATGTGGAGAAGTATATAAAACTAAAATAATTAAATGAGATTGGATTAAAAGAGTAAGTTTTCTTTTTTCTTTTAAATTGTGATAGAAATTATGTCTGTAAAGCATTCATAGTGTCTGCTGTATCTTTCTGAAGACTACAGAGGAAATGATTAATTGTGGTCTTTCCATTAATTGAGGTTAAGTTTGCTTTCGTTTCAATAAATGAGACTGTACTTTGCATTAAGCGTTCCAATGAACATACACTTTTTTTTGTACATTCTCACTCTGTCACTCTCTGGATAGAGTAACATGGCATCAGGATAGCTCACTGCAACCTCAAACTCCTAGGATGAAACAGCACTCTTTGTCTCAGCCTCCTGAGTAGCTGGGACCACCACATCACCATGCTACTTTTTCTACTTCTAGTAGAGATGGGATCTCACTCTTGCTCCAGCTGGAATCAAATTCCTGAACTCAAGCAATCCACGTGCGTTGGTCTCCCAAAGTGCTAGGATTACAGACAGGTGTGAGCCACTGTGCATGGCCTGAACATGCACATTTTCAAATTTCAACTGAATTCAACTGAATGCTTCACTATGAAGTTACCTTGATGCTGCAGTTCAATATTTTATACAGAAGGTCAATTTAGTCTTTCATTAAAGGAAATTTTAGGCAAGAGAATTAAAATGTATATATCATTATTGTGGATTTAGTTTTTGAGTCTATGGCCATACCACCCTGAACGCGCCCGATCTCGTCTGATCTCAGAACCTAAGGAGGGTCGGGCCTGGTTAGTACTTGGGCTCGGCGTCTGTGGCTCAATGGGCTAAGGTTCCAGCCATGTACTGCAGAGCTGGCGGGTTTGAATCCAGCTGGGCCCGCCAAACAACAATGACGGCTGCAACCAAAACGCCTGTAGTCCCACCTACTTGGGAGGCAGAGGCAGGAGACTCACTTGAGCCCAGGAATTGGATGTTGCTGTGAGCTGGGATGCCACAGCACTCTATCCAGGGTGACAGCTTGAGGCTCTGTCTCAAAAAAGAAAAAAATATATATATATAGTTTTTGAAATATTTGTTCTATTTATATTTCTAACATAGGAGTATCCCAAAACATATGAAACACGTTTTAATAAAACTTAAAATAACAGGGCAGCACCTGTGTCTCAAAGAAGTAGGGCGCTGGCCCCATATGCTGAGGTGGCGGGTTCAAACCCAGCCTCAGCCAAAAAATGCCAAAAAAAAAAAAAAAGAAAAACTTAAAATAACAAACAGCATTGCTTGATGTGCATGTAACTTAAAATTACACTCACTTGTAAATATGGGCACCATAGGAGACGTGAACAAAGAAAAATCTTCCAGTATTTTAATAAACTAGTGACTGTAAAATGGTGTCAGTGCTAGCAGTTTCAAAATTGAATATTTTTGAAAATTGAATTTGAAAATTAAAGATTGTTTCATAATTTGGGATTGTATAGGCAAAATGAATAAGGCTTTGGTCTACCCCTAGGTCCCCGGGTGTCTCTGGAAAGCCACTTGAGATTTAGTGTAATGAAATCCTGCCAATCTGGCTGCGTGTCCAGGTTCAATTACAGTGATAGTCGTTAAACTATCTGTTCTGTTTGTGATAGTCATCAAACTATCTGTTCCAGAAACATTTATACTCTTAACAATTTTTGAACACCTAAGATTGACTTTGTTCATGTGATTTATATTTTCCTATTTACAAATTAGTAATTAAAAGGAGAAAGTTTAAAATAATTATTTAATAATTAAAAATTAATATAAATAGCATATTTTTATAAAATATGATTATATTTTTCAAACAAAAGAAAATTTAGTGAAGTGAATGGCAGTGTTTTAAATTTCTGAAATCTCTAGAGTGACTAGCTTAGTAGAAGACAACTAAAATTTGTTATCTCTTTCTGTATTAAACATACAATTTTCTTTTTTTGCTAAACATATAATATTTTGGGTGAAGTAGACAAAGAAAATTGCCCACCAGATATGTGTTTGATAAAGGAAGGAACGTAAGAATCTCCAGGGGTCCTGAGAACATTAGGAACCACTGGATTAAAGGAAAAATAGACACTGACAAATTTTAAGACCATTATAACACTTAGGTGAGGATGTAAACCATTTCATCCAATTCTCAATATGGAAATACATTTTTAAAGTAGCTCAGACATTAATTTTAAAATGAAGACATTTTAAACTCTTGTGTGATCCCTGGATTGTAATACTGAAGATACATTGAAGAAGTTTCATGCCACTGCAAAGACTTGAATCATTGTCATCAAAACAAATTCTAGAAAAGTACTTTTAGGAGCTTCCTTCTTTCTACAGAAGCCAGAAACAACATAGGAGAATAAAATAAATACCCTCTACCTATTAGTGTCCCTAACCTCACCTTGGAGTACATATCTACTCTTTTGTAGAGTACATGGTCATGGTGATACGGTATACGAATATGGGTGCTCTATTAACATGAGAAGTGTTTGGTTTATTACTTTACATACTCCCTATCTGTCTCTAATCTCTCTCATCTTTCTCAGACATCTGCCCTACCAACTTATCCATCAAATTCTCTACACTAGAGTCTACTACCGATACATGCACTGTCATCCGAAGACTTTATTTCTCTGACAAAGACAGAGTGTCCCTGTGGACTTCACATTTCTCTTGTGACGTTCAGCCAACCCATCAGAGTCAAGACGGACTTTATCTTTAATTCCTATGCCATAATTCCTATATATTTTCACACCTATCTAACTACAAATGTCTATAAGTCAATTTTGCTACTTAACATTTTTCTAATTTCAGAACGGTATGTTGGCTAAGAGTGGCGTAATGGTATGCACTTCAGAGAGCACAGGAAATACTTATACATAAGCAACAAATAATATAGAAATCCATAATAAGAAGTAATTAATAATGAGATTGAGGTTTCATAAAATGACAAAAGTCATTAATTGCTCAAAGCATGTAACCATATTTTCTTTTCTATTTGAACTGTGAGCAATCTTGCATTTCCTTTCCCTATGTCTGTCTTATTAGCCACATATTTTCTTGGCCCTCGCTTATATTCTTTCAGAATTCTGTAATGGATGATTTATTGCTCCATTCTTTTGACCATTGATTTGAGGCAGATACTCCTCTCCAAATTTATATTTGTAATTCCTGATCCCAAATCACCAGGGAGCGTAACTGAGATTTTTCACCTTTGCAATTTGCATCTAGTTTTTGCTTTGTGTTCCTATCATTGGAACTTATACCAAGTACTACACATGTCATGCCTCAACTGTGTCAGGTGTCCAGACTGTTATTTTTGTTACCACAATGAGCAGCTCTCAAATCATTCAAAAACTTGCCATTTTATATTCCCTACGCAGAGGTGAATTTTGCCATTCTCGTGTTCAAAACAATTCACGTGGCTCATAGACTAATATTCAGATGCATGAATAGTAACAATTTGAGAATGTTATTTCCTGTATACTATTCTTTCAGACTTCCTCCTTCAAATAGATAAGACTGTGTGAAAACAGTTATGAGTAAACCAGCCAGCAAACAAAATGTCACAACCCAGGACAGAGCAAAGAGAGATGGTGAGGATCAGCTGCTAAGCAGAAAACTTTGAGTTTTAAAGGAAAATGCCTCTGAAAGGTTGGTGGTGGGAGAAAGGAAAAAGGGAGGCAGCCTGGCTCCAGAGAGAGAAAGATGTGATTCGGGTAGCTGCATCAGCCACTGTCAAATGAAGAAAAAAAGCAGCATAGTTAGGAATTTTCAGAGTCTTCAACAGGCAAACTAAATGAACTGACCACGTGATTAAAAACACATTTTTTAAAAAAAATCAAAATAATGCATCCACAAATAAATCAAATAAATGCTGCCAAACCTGTGCTCTATGAGGTGTTGAACCACCTCTTTAATAGTTTGGGTATGTTAGAAGTGAAATATCTTCCATTTTAACGAAGTACATTAAATAGTCATGGGAAGGAGGGTAGGTGGACTGTCACCTAAATGGAAAACATAAGTGGTTTTCAAAATCTGGTCACATGGATCCTTATGTCCTCATCAAAAACAACAAAATCAGAAGCTCTGGTAATTGGAAGAGTTTGTAACAGAATTGTCAGTAAAACTGATTCACTTAAAACCAGTGAACAGAAGTGACATCAATTTCTTTATGGTCATTAATTACCCAATCTTGTATGAATATTTTTGCAAAAAAATGAATTATGTTTGAACAAGGGATTATTTTTAAGTGGAATTGATGCACAACATATAGTAAATGTCTGATATTACCCTTCCTAAAATCTAATAACAACAACAACAAATAAAAAAATAATTCTGGTTCTGAAATGGCTACAAAACATTTGGATAAACCCTGGTGGGCTAGTGGACCTGTATAACTGTGACTGTTATCGAGGATGACTCCATGATCCTGCACAATCATGACAGAAATCCTTCCTTCAGCCTTGCTGCCTCTAGGAATCAGTAATTTATATTGGAAAAGCATGAAATGAATTCCAATGAATGTTACATAGGAAAGATTATGTTCTCTAAAATTACATGTTCCCATCCTCCCATTCTAGAATACACATGGAAAAATGAAATTGATCAGTATATATATTTTTATTTGTGAGACATATGTTGCTCTAAATTATTAAACTAACAACACTTAAAATCTATCTGTCCTCCAACCATAATAATGTTTTAGGTTTTACATCCAGTTAAGAGAGACTTTTGCTGTTGCTGTTTGTTTTTTTCTTTAAAATTTCCCAGGGCACAATACATAATACATATAATGAGTCAGAAATGATCATTATTCATTTACAGCCTCTCCAGTTAGAGTGAAATACTGTCATTTTTAGGTCATTGTATAATGATGTTTCTGGCATACGTGGATTGAATAAAGCAACTTTCAGTGCCAAGGTTAATGTATCAACTTCAGGTAGTTGCTTTGTTGAATTTTGTTAAATATTCTTGAGCTTCTCTAACCCTCTGAGACAGACTGAAATGAAAAGGAATTTAATTAGAGTGTGCTGGGAATGTAATGTAATACATTAAGTTTTTATTAAGAAAACTGGTATTGAACCACAGTGTTATTGGTTCTGAAATTATCTTCCTACATAAACAGAATCCACACATGTGTAGATATAGACAAGTTAATGTGATGAAGACTAATTCAAAGAAAGTTTGCATCAAAAAATGATTTTAAAAGAGTAGAGTTTTATCATACCACGTAACATTCTGAAATAAAGCTCTTGTTTCATTTTAAAACTACTATACAAGAGCAGTTATGCTGTGCCAGTTTTAGTCATTGGAATTCAGAACTACTGTGATTAATTTCAAAGGCACATTGGTCCAGGGTTATTATTAGGTTAGTCTGTTAATGCAAAATCTGTCAAGAAGGCCTTGAAGTGGAAATCAAGCAGATGCATACAAAGTTCCAGTTTAAAATACCTTTAATCCAAGTATTTGGCTATTTTGGTTTCATTTGTTAAAGGAAGTTCAAAATTAAGTCAATTAATTCAGTTGAGCTATGTTTTATAAGCAGCTTATCAAATATTTTAAAAATTACTTTCTCTTTCTAATTATTATGGGTACTTAATAGCTGTATCATTCTATAGAGTACATAGGATCTTTCAATATAGGCATACAATGTGTAGCTATCAAATCGGGATAAAGTTATACATGCTTTAGAATAAAAAAAATAATACATCCCCCAAAACCTCTATCTAATAAAAGTCTTTTAGTATTAACATATTTGAATTATTAATGATATTTTATTAACACATTAATAGAATGTCTATGCATAATAATATGAAAATAATAGAGATAAATTCCTTAATACCAAAGCTGCTTCTCAGAATTTCAAGCTATGACTTTTAAAGAGACATGGCCTTTCTTTCTCATTTTTTCTCTGATTCATCAGACATTGTTCACATTAGTTTATATAAAATAGTCATGAGGGGTTATTTCTTTTTTTTTATTAAATCACAACTGTGTACATTAATGCAATTATGGGGCACAATATGCTGGTTTTGCATACAATTTGAAATATTTTCATCGAACTGGTTAATATACCCTTCACAGCATTTTCTTAGTTATTGTGTTAAAACATTTGCATTCTTCATTTAGTAAGTTTTACCTGTACCCTTCTAAGAGGCACTGTAGGTATGATCCCACCAATTACCCTCCCTGCACCCAACCCCCCCCTCTACTCCCTTGCCCCTTTCCCCATATTCTTTTTTTTTTTGAATACATGTATTTTATTATTCTTCATTACATTATTCCCCCCCCACCCCTCTGTGATAAGACAGAATTGATTTACAGAAAAGAATATAGAAAACACCAAAGCTCCTGGAAGAGGGAGAAATTTCAAGTGGGGAGAGAGAAGCTCTCTCCGTTCCTCTCCCAGTCTTTCCCCGTCTCCTCCTCTAGGCCTCTAGCCTCAGGGTATATATAGGTGTATGGGTTCCTTGGCCAGGAAACGAATGAATACAGTCCCTTCCACCGGGGGTGAGGTGAATGAGTGTATCAATGAATGGATACAGTCCATTCATGGAATTGAGGCCTAGGAGATTCACAAGAAATTGACCTAGGCATAGGAAATGGGGGTTCCACATTTAGTCCTAAGTGTAAAGTGAAGGAGACACTAAGGCACAGGTGTCTCCTCAGCAGTTGTCCAGCCTTTTTGGCTATTGGAGCCTCTGGTGGGCTTTGGAGGTCCCCCTCCTTGCCTGTCATCCAGCCCGCTGGCTCTTTAGCAGGCTGCGCAGCACCAACACCACCAAGGAGGAGGCGGCAGGTCCGCCAGCTCTGCTGAGCTGGCTAGGGCGCCAGATGTCCTGCATCAATTCTCCCTCTCTGAGTAGAAACCCCAACTGCTGTTAGGGAAAAGGGGCGAAGACTCGATCTAACTACTTCCTGCTGAATCGGGCGATGATAGAAGGGGGCAGTTAGGGTTTCTGCAGAGGGAGAGTGATACAGGGGTTCATGGACTG
>CAUYRH010068518.1:0-18728 GCA_963574655.1 Perodicticus potto
GGAGCATATTGCAAGTACAAGTTGGATCTATCAGGTGTAGAACACAAATGTCTTAATGCTGTAATTGGGTAAATGAGGTGAAGGCTATGTTGATTAGTAGGCTATAAGCACTCCAATTTGTACAAATAATCAACATATTGAATCCCATAATAGCATAAAGGTATTCATGATTTATGTACAAATGACTTAATAAAAAAAAGTTGATCAAAAAGAAAAGAGTAATAAAAAGAATATATTTACTGTAC
Organism: Perodicticus potto; assembly: GCA_963574655.1. NCBI lineage: Eukaryota > Metazoa > Chordata > Mammalia > Primates > Lorisidae > Perodicticus > Perodicticus potto. The sequence continues at coordinate 246 of CAUYRH010068518.1, forward strand.
TTTGTCTATCAAAAATAATTAAATTAATGATCTTTAAAATTTTTCATAGCACACCTAAGATCCTCTTACAACACACTTTCTAGGGTGTTGTGGCACACCAGTTGAAAAATTATTGTACGATAAGCTTCAAAGTTCTCTAGGAATGATCAGCCATTGTCTTATGGTTAGAATGGGGGTTGGGGTACCAGAGGGTTTTTATCAGCACAGTAGCTCCCCATTTTCTGTGGTGGGATTTGTTCCAAGACCCGTAGCAGATGTCTGAAACCATGGATAGTACCCAAACTCTATATTGTGTATACTATATGTTTTCCCTAAACATGCATACCTGTGATAAAGTTTAATTGATAAGTTAGGCACCAAAGATTAAAAACAATAATAAAACAGAATGATTCTAACAATATACTGTAATAAAAGTTATTTGAACGTTTCTCTGTGTTTCTCCCCCCCCACCTCCAAATATCTTATTATACTGTACTCACCTACTTTTGAACTTCAGTTAACCACAAGTTAACTGAAACTGTGGCAAATGAAATCACAGATAAAGGGAGACTACTCTATTTCTTCTTCACCTCCCTTCAGTTTTTAAGCATCCCTACATGTCTGAGCCACAGGGAAGGTTCTTCCCAAGCTCATTCTCCTCTCCCAGGAGTAAATTGTTCTTCCTCATTACTCAGTACTAAGAGATCTGACAATTAAGTTTGCAAACTCATCCTAGAAAAAGTGCTACATACCTCATGGCTGAACATCACTATGGTCATCTTCAGAGTACGCCCTTTGGCCATCTGGGGACCATAGTGATATTCAGCCATGAGGTATGCAGCACTTTTTCTGGGATGAGTTTGCAAACTTAATTGTTAGACCTCATACAATGACAGCTCTAATGGCCAGTCCATAAAAAGAGTTCCAAAATTGCCTTGGAGGCTGGAGGAGCCACTGGTGTTGGTGCATAGCTTCAACCAATGGGAGAACTTCCAAGGTGACTGTAGTGATATTCAACAATGAGGAATGTAGCGTTTTTCTTAGGATGAGTTTACAGACTTATTTGTTCAACCTCATAGGTTTATGGCTGGGGCAGGGGAATCTTCTGTTACCATGATCCAGTCTCAGTCTTAACCTCACTCTTAGTGCGTGTGGGTCTCAGGTTTAGGGCTTGCTCGGTGTTCTTGCCTTCCCCTCTATGCAGAAAGTCTGTTTGTATCTGAAGTAAATTCTGGAAGAGAGGAAGTTTCCTATCCTTCCATTGGTGGTAGCAGAGCTCTGCTTAGCATTGCTGTAGGACCACAAGGAAGAGACCATGTCCTGGCCTTCCGTCAGACTTAGAAGAGCTTTCTGTTTGCATCTTTCTCTAAGCAGCAATGCTCTCTCCAGGCATCTTCCTCTAAGGACACCCAAGTGTCTTGTGGTTGGAAAGCTTCCCTATTTCTCCCCAGGAGGGAGACAGATTTTCCTTTTGTCCATTCCCTTGCATACAGTCTTTCTTTGCATCCTGAATCAGAAATGTTTGTTGCCCTCTCCCAGCAGCCCTTGGGTTTGCTTCTGATGAGAGTGTTATATAAATAATCCAGCGATGTCTTCTGTATGTAGGATCTATGTTACTTATTTCTTCACAGCAGACCATTAACAGGACCATTAGCCTAGACCCACACTTAAGTTTTTATACACCCAATTGTCCCCAAATGTAGTCCAAATAGGTGCATTTTTAGTGAGTTAGAGCCTGCCTGCTTTGCATGCTTCACAAAATGCATTCAGCATCTATATTAGCATTAGATAAGCCAAACTCTGGGGTTATTAAAGACTCCAAGACACTAATATCCTTTGGAAATGTTAGTCTCAGAGACTCCCCATCTCATCACTTTCTAACATCATATAGACACACAAACCCCTCACAAATTTTCCTCGCTTTCTCCTCCTGAGTGGTGGACCTGTGCCATTGTCTCTGGAAGGTCTCATGCAATAAAGATGAACACTTCCCCTGTCCCCATGCATATGGAATCAGTCAAAGTGCCTATCAAATAAAACTCATTGCTTTTTCATTTTTCTTTGATCAACCATTGAAATCCCTGAACTCATCCAAGTGGCTATGGAGATAAGGCAATTTTGAGTGATTGTCAAGGAATTCATATGGGGCTTTATCTGGTCAGTGAAACAGTTGTCAAATTGATCCTAGACAGCCTTAAGTGGATGGGACTCAATATTTGGAAGACTTCTGGGTCTGTTTTTCATGGCATTGCTCTGCCGTGTTGCATTCTAGAATTCTAAAGGTTTCCCCTGTGCCTCATTAACACCAATATTGGAGTGAAACATCACCATTAGAACTGACTTTTGAGGTCGGAAGTACTAAGTTGCTTAGGGAAAGTGGTCTTAGTGCACCTGTCTGGGCCTGCCAATAGGAAGGTGCTAGATGTTGTAAGACCTAGGGACCTGAATAGGCGAATGGAAAGAGTATACATATCTAGACTAAGCGTGGGTCACCTGCAACCCCATCACAGGCTACACTGGCAGGGGCTCACTGCAGCCTGGCTTAGCCATTTGCAGTACTCTGAGATAAGAGGATATCCTTGTTCCTGGGGACTGCTATGACAGGTGAATGAGTAGGCAGAGACATCAGGCTGAGTCTGATAGGCTTAGCAGGCGGCTGACATGCCTCTGAGATAGTCAGCCATACTGTGTGACATTGTCATTACAACTTCTCTTGGAGGGATACTAAGAAACCTTGTGCCAAGCTAGCCAAAGCTTTATTTGAAGTGAATTAGGCTAAAAGGCAATTTATATCCCTGTTCCTTCCAGAATCCCAAAGAAGCTACTGTCCTGCCAAACAGATGCTCCAAACCACAATTTATGTACTGGGCCTTCTTTGTGACATATTCTCACTAGAAGGCCACACATAAAGGAGGGAGGGGCCCAAAGTCCTGGGGAAATGATACAGGGGAGGAGTCTAGGAAGGACTGGGCCTCTCTAGATGAAAAGACTATATAGTGTCACCAGGATGGTGCCTATAATAATTTACCCTCAAAGTAACCACCCACCAAGCAATGAAGACAGAAAAAACAAGGGGAGGGCCAATAAGGCAGAGAAGGTTACCACTTGGAAGAGGAAATATGCCCTCTTTCTCCTTGAGACTCATTTCCCTTTAAGGAACAAGCCTAGGAAACAAATGAAGAAGGGGCAGCTTGGCTACATGGAATGCATGTGGAGCTAAATTTAAGCAATTGGCACCATAATACTAGATGCAAAAGCAGTATTCCTATGAGAGGACCTTGAACTTTTAGTGCAGAACATGGGAGCAACCCACAGAGGAAGCTTTGGACCTGGGACCACATATGACTTGCTGATGCAGACATTTATGACTTGGAAAGGTACTCAGCCTACATTAGACCTCACAATGGTGTGGGAAGACAGTCAATGGAAAATGTTAGCTGAGGCCAAAGATCTCCACCAGTTGGGGATGTTGGAGTGGGCTTATTAGGAGACAGATGATGTGTAGCATGATGATTTGGCAAGTGTGTGGGAGGCAGAAATGAGTCTTGAGTCCATGTTGTTTCCCATGGGGATCCTAAAAAACATAAGGTCACTTTATTGGCAGCAACGGCTGAGGCTAAAATAATTCAAGAGGCCATGAATGTTCTGAATTTAGAAGAAGCTCAGGCCCAGTGTGGTGACTCCTACCTGTAATCCTAGCACTCAAGGAGGCTGAGGCTAGAGGAACACTTGAGCCCAGGAGCTTGAGACCAGCCTGCACAAGACCTATTTTCTACTGAAAATAAAAACGTTAGCTGATCATCATAGTAGGCACCTGTAATCCCAGCTACTCGATATCGTTATACACATAAACAAAGAATAACCCTATTATGTTTATTTCTTCATACCAGGCTGGAAGACTACTTAGCTTAATAACTGTTAGAGCTAAATCAAAATTTTTATACCTCCAATTTCTTTGACTATATCCCCAATAAGTATATTTTTAGCCACCATGAACCTGACTTTCCATATCCCATGAAACTCCCCCCAGAGTCTGCTAGTCACAGAGAAAAGATAAATCCTGAGATTTTAAAAGACCCCAAACTGCAGAATTCTGTGATCCAGAGATTTTCCATCCTGCTGGATGCCTAAGTTCCCTCTCCAGGGTTCCTCTCCCCTGAGAGTTCTTTTGCCCTCTTGCCCTTATGGGTGGCACTTCCCCCCAATTGCCTTTGGAAGGTCTCTGCAAGGAGGGAATTCTTCTCCTTAGACAAATCTATCCAAGGGCAGGCCAAATGGAGCTCCTTGTGTGTTACTACCACCTAGTGGTCATAACTTTCTCTTTGATCAAGAGCGAAAGGCCTGGGGAAGCAGGCAGGACTTTCTACTCCTCTATCCCTGTCCCATGTGCCTGCCTGCAAAGAGCCTAATGTAGTAGAGGTTACCAAGATGAATTTTGAGATAGGTTATGGGGAAATCTTGGGAGTGCCCAAGTTTTCAGCCATTTTAAATGGATGATCAAAGATAAAATGAAGTTGCTTTTTATTACATACATTGGATTGAGCTTGTTTCAGTTCAATGGCTAGATCATGGTCGAAATGTCATCTGAGTTTGACCACTTCTCACCACATCCTCTGCTGCTTCTCAAGACTAAAACACCAGGATTTTTTTCTTAGACAATTGCATAATTCTTTTACTGCTTTTGCATCTTAGATACCACAATCCCATCCAGTCCCACAATGTTTATTCTCCACATGACAGTGAAGGTGATTAAAAAAAAAAAAAAAGTCAAATAATTTCACTTTACTGCAAAGTCTCTCTGAAGATTTCTCATTAAACTTTGTAAGAGGTTCAAAGATTTTTCCATCACTTTCCCCTCTGTTCTCTTTTCTACATTTCTCCTTTCTTAGACTTATCAGTCATGTTTTTGCCTTCAGATCTTTGAATTGGCTAGTCTTTCTGCCATAAACGCTCTTTCCTACTTATTTTTGTGACCTTCCCCAGCACCCTCTCTAGAATAACTTTCCTCCTGCCTGTTCCTTATCCTGTTTGTCTTCTTAGCACTTCACATTCAGCATGTCTTTTTTTCTTTCCTCTCTCCCATTGGAGTGTAAGAATTGGAAGGGCAGAAACACTGTCTTGGTTTTATCCACTACATCTAGAAAGCCTGGTATTTGATAGTGTTCTGAATATATCTTGTGAGTTTAATGGGACAGTGCTAAAAATTGACATTTAGTCAAAGACAAATATTACTTGTAGAGAAAGAACTTCATGATATAAGAACTTGATAGTTTATCAATAAATTTGCTGTTATTATTATAATCAAATAGTCAAATTTTATAAGTTTGGCATTAATGTGAAAAAACAACTTCCCAGCATCTTAATACATAAGCTTGCTTCTGTCACTTTCCTGAATGTTTGTCATATTGAATAGGTGCTTACTTTCAACTGAAAGTAGGGGATGGCCATCATTTTTTACTCCTGCTAACAGTGTGTCCAGCTGGTGGTGATGCTACCACCAAATTATTAAGTTTTCATTCTCTTGTCTTCTGATAAAACCCTGGAGCTTGATTTATATTATAATGCAATTTCTTTGAAGCAATCTTATAAACTAAAGCTTTTTGTAGTATTTGAGGAGAATGTTTTCTGAATATTTTTGGATTTCAGACTTAGGTTTTTTGTCTTTACTCACATATTTTATTTATAATATTTTTTTCACTCAATTGCTATTTTGCATAATTACTGGGGGAAAAAATATGCCCTTTAACTATAGTTCCAGAAATGCAGAAAATGAAAGCAATGTAATTAGTTTTCAAGATACTAATATTGCCTTTGATTTATTATCTGTTTCTCAGCTTCCATTTAATGAATATTAATTTTAGCTTCTTCCTGGAGGACGATCTTTGCAGCAGGTAGAATGTAAGAAATTCATGAGGTTTCAAAATCCTGTGTTTAGTTACTTCTTTAGCAATGCCCTTCACACTCACTGCATTTTCTGTAAGAATGTACTGATGGACTAGGTCCTATTGGGTGGTTACTATCTCTAAATAAATTATTAAACCATGATTTTAGTCAAGATATCTTTTTAAACTATACTTGCAGTTTTACCTTGTTTGAGTATCTTGAATAGATACTTAAGAAGACAGTACCCAAATCTCTTATATGTGGGCTGTCCAGAATGTATCCAGCCACTGTCATACTATTTTTCATAGTGTATGGCTGGATACTTTCTGGGCAGCCCTCATGTAGATTTGCTTTGGTTGGTTAACAAAAAAAAAAGTACTTCCAGTATGTTCCTACTAAGTCAATAGTGGGTCTTTCTTTTTCTTTAATTATCCTGTGCAATAATTGGTTTTTTCCTCTACAATTAATGGGGGTTAACAAAGCAATGTATGCTTTTGACTTCTTAATCACCTAAAGCTTTCACCATGTTTGTGTCATTGTCAACGTCAGTTGCATGACATCAGTTTAAAACTTATTTTCCATTCTATAAATATTTCTTCAGTGACATTTACTCTGTTATTATCCAAAACACTCTCAGCAAGCCAGCAAAGTGGAGACATAGAATCATTATTGTTACTCAACTGAAGGGTCAAACATTAAAAGTTTTAAAAGTGGTTGGGTACTTGCCTGAGTCTCATTGATGACCTGTTTTTGTTAGCTTTTTCTTTCCTAGAACCTGATCTATAAGACAAATCTAATTTTTGTAATATTTGTTATTTTGGAATTTGATTAATGAAAACTAATGGTATTTGGGGCTACCCTTACTTTCTTCTAATGTTTGTCTTCTTTGTGCTATTTAAATAATTCATTCCTTTGGATCAAAGTAATTTATCATAGATACTTTGTATATGATTTAGGGAATTCACCTCATCATGAAAATTTAGCTTTTAATTCATCTTCATAAAGATATGAATATTCCTAAGTAGGATGTTTTAAAATAAGCTTTAGAGCCAAGGTAGAATTGAGCAACCCAAATATAATTATTAAGGATTATTTTACATAAAATTAGAAGTCCTAGTTTATCAAATTATTAGAATTATGATAATAATTTAATTTCTATTTTCTACCAATTACTGTTATATAGATTTTTAAATAAATATTGTTGCTCTATATTAGAACCAAAACATCTTCCATACAGTTAGATACTTCTATATAATCTATCTTGTATTCTAAAATTAACTACAAATTTATTACTCTATTTATTCAACTACTCAAAAGTTTTTAACAGCTGCTTTTATACAAAGTTAACAGCTTTCATAATCATTAATTATACAGGCATTTTCCTCTTACAGTAATACATATATATATTTATATTTCATCCAACTAATAGAATTTTAAAATATATAGCATAAAAAAGAGTTTCATTCTAACCTATATCTAGGTTTACCTGTGTTTTTTTTTTAATTTTTATTAAATCATAATTATGTACATTGCTGCAATCATGGGACACGTGCTGACTTCATATACAATCTGAAATATTTTCATTGAACTATTTAACATAGCCTTCATGGCCTTTTAATCACTATATGCATTCGTTCTTTCGTTCATTTGATGGATCATTCATGATCATTCATTTTTCCTTTAGCACTGATTGAGCTCTATGGACTCAACATGGGCCCCAGCCATGAGGTGATCCATGTAGCTACACTATTAGCCACTTTGTCGTTGCCAGGGCCTGAAGTTGGAGCTGGCGCTCAGAGAGGACCTGTCCCAGGGCAGCAAGTGTCTGGCACTGGCCCTTGCTGGGGTGGAGGGAAGCTCCTGAAACCCCGCCCTGCCCTGAGCTGCTAAACGGAGACCCCCCTTGCTCAGCACTTTCTGCTTGGCTTCCTGGTGGCTGTCTTCCAAGGCCTGCTTCTGCCCCAGGACCTTACAAAGACTCTTTTGATGAAAAGTTTCAGGCAAAGTGACTGTGTCATTTGATGCAAGAGGTTTAATGGGGGTAAAAAGTGTAGATTTCTTCTATTTTTGGATTTTCTAACCCAGAAAAAAATTAGCAGCTGACTTGGGCTAGGGGTGCAGGCCAGGAGGAGGGAGAGGCAATGTCACCAAGCCGGAGAACCTGAGGCTTCTGTTATTCCTGTGCTTCACAGCCTGCTCCCCCTCTTGCTGGACTGGAGGCCCCGGACACAGCCTTTCTCAGGGTGGGGTTGGAAAAGTACCACAAAGTTCCCTTGACCCTCTGCTCCATCCACCTCCAGGGCTGCCTCCCCACCCAGCACTCAGGGGACCCTATGCATGGCTTAATGTTCTGTGTCACTGTCTTGGGATGCTTGATAGTTTTTTTTTTTTTTTTTGGTAGAGTCAGAGTCTCACTTTATCACAGGTAGCTCACAGCAACCTGCAACCTCTAACTCCTGGTCTTAGGTGATTCTCTTGCCTCAGCCTTCGGAGTAGCTGGGACTATAGGCGCACGCCAGAATGCCTAGCTAGGCTACCTTTTTGTTTTTGCAGTTCAGCCAGGGCCGGGTTTGAACCCGCTACCCTTGGTATATGGGGCCGGCGCCCTACTTGCTGACCCACAGGCGCTGCCCCCTGCTTGATAGTTTTTGAACAAGGGACTCTGCATTGTCCTTTTGTACCAATACTGGAGCCCATCCTCCCCGCCTCTTCCAGTTCTTGAAATTCAGGTCAGCAAATCACTTCCCTTACCAGCTCATTCAGCTCATTATCACACAGATCGTCACTACAACCCGCTAAGGGGCTGACATCTCCAGGCCAGCAGGACCTTTGTGGGAATTTGCCCAATGAGCCCAAGCCTTTTGATGCCACCCCTTTGCTCTCTTTGAGGAGCAAAGATGTCTACCTCCTGACGCTGTCTATAATCTCCTCCTACTTAAGCACAAGAAATTTGCAAGTCCGAAGCCCATCCTCCCCCTTGCTCTTAAGAGCCTACAAAGCCCTCTGAGGGTGCTTAATAAATACTGACTAATGAACCTGCAGCTGCTGCTCCTTTGGCTAATTAAATCTAAATAAGTCACAGACTTTAAATTATGCAACAAGGCTTGGCCAAAACAGCTTAAAAATGTGGGAGCCTCAGCTTTTCTGCTGTGCTCTGTGGAAAAATCCCATCTTTTAATCATACTTAACCTTCATGAAGGAACAGTGGCAACTTTTAAATAATGAATGAATGTATATTAGCAAGATTTCCCCAAAGCTACCCACAGGAGCCAGATCAAAAAAGGGACAAAGGCAGACACAGGCCTGGGGGGATTCTGGAACTTTCTAATGAATCCTAGAGTACAAGGTAAAGTCATTTGGTTCCCCAGAAGCTCAAAGCAAGGACCATGAAAGAGCCCTGAGGGAGGGAGGGCAGATACTCCACTCCCAGGCTCAGTTTCCTGCATAAGCTCCTGCCACTCCAGTCACACCAGATGTTGTTGGGGCTCCCGCAGCGTGTGTCTAAGGCGACACACTCAGCTATTTTCTCTCTCTCTTCTTGCCCCCTCAGCCCACCTGGAAAGACCCTCCAGGCCAAGAGCAGTGTCTTTTCCACAGATAGATTGAATTGAGTCTCATCCCCTAAAGCAGGCTTCCCCGGCTCTGAGGTGCAGGTGAATCCCTAGGGGGTATTGTCAAAATGCATCTGATTCCAGGTCTGGAGTGGGGCCCCAGGTGTGAGGTGGGGCCTGGCACACTGCTCTTCTAAGAGGCTTCCTAGGCACTGCCTTGGCTGCTTCTCCTGGTCTATGCATGGCTCGCTGAGGGGCGAGGATCTAGGGTTTTACATCCTGGATGCACATTAGAATTGACTGGGGCACTTCTAAGGCTAGTAAATCACCTCGGGACACCATCTCAGATCAATTAAATCAGAATGTCTGACACCAGACCCTAGGCTTTGGATTTTGTGTTGTTGTTGTTTTGTTTTGTTTTTTGCACTGAGAGTCTAGATACTTTAGAGGTCACCTAAATGAAGCGTAGAAAGCTTAACTGACGCCGACGTGGAGTCACCTGCTAAACTGGGATTACAAACAGACATGGCAGGGAAGTGGCCTTTGGACCCAAGCTGCTCCCCTTCCGTCCTATAGATTTTAGCATTCTCTGCTACTCTCCTGTCTTGTCCTTGAGCTCAGGGTTGCGATCCATGAGATTCCATTTGGGGAACAGAAAAGATGCTTCCTAAGCCTGCCTGAGACTTTATTCACTCTCAGCGCTTCAGTATTGGGCTGAAACTGAGCGGACCTTTAACATGTTTAACAGGCTTTAGCAGCTTGGGGTCAGTGGGCTGATTGGATTCCCACTTGGCACTGGGCTCTGTTCTATGGGATCTGGGATGCAGAAGGGGAGGGAGGCTAGAGTCAAACCTGCATCCTCTTCAGCTTTGCTGAGGACACCCAGCACAGAGAGGCGTGCTCTTGCAAAGGGTTGGGAGATGAAGCTGCTGTAGGTGACCTTCTGCTGTGATATGTGGTATATGGCATTCTTCTTTCAGGCAGAGTGCAGCAGGGCCAGGCCCGGGATGGTTACAAGTTTCACCTGTTCCAGGCTTACTGCTTCTTATAGGCTGCTCATTCAAGTGGGCACCTGCAGCTTGGGAAGTGAACAGGTGCCTGGCCTTAGACATTGGCACTTCAGACACCTGCAGCTGGAAGCAGCCATGGGGCCTAGTCCGACTAATGAGATATAAGCAGAAGTCTGTGGGTGTGGCTTCTTGGAAAGCTTTTGAAGGGTAGTTCCTTTCCTTTTCCACCTTATCTGACCTGGATTGAGAGCCAAGTACCTGGAATTGTGTTACCATCGCGAGATCATGGGGCTGGAGGACATGGAGTGAGGTAAGAGCTGTGTGCTGAGGATGGTCTGGGTTCTCTAGGACTTCCTAGAGCAGTTTCACCAGGCATGGACTGACTACTTGAGACTTCTTGGTATGTGAGAAACATAAGCCTCTATTTGGTTAGGCCACTGCAGCTGGGCTTCTTTTATAGGTGAACACAATCCTCAAACTCAGGACCCCAGAAAGAATGTTTCTGGAATGGAACAGGTGAAGGTCAGAACATTGTCCCCAGAATTTAGAAGGAAAAGGAATCTTTCATTACTTTTTATTTTTTGGTTACTATCTCACTCTACAGTCTTTTTAAATAGTCCCTATTTCCCAAGGGATTAAATTTATCTTCTTCAGACTAAGACTATAAAACTTGGTCCCCAAATAATTTTCCAGGCCTGTTTTATCTTTTATACCATTCACTGGAGTAAAAGTGACCCTCTTCTCCTGAATATAGATCATACACTCCCAGCTTGACCTCTGTTTGTGTGAGTTACCCCTCCTCATTTTCACCTGGTCCAGGCTTACCTAACCTTAGAGGCCGAATATTTCAGAAGCCTTCTCCCTGGGCTCCAGGAAGCTCTCCTTCCACCCGCTTTATAACTGAGGCTTACATGCTGATAGCTTCTTTACATTTTCAGGTATGTTAAACTCATCTCGCCAGTAAAGTTGGGAGATCCTCCACGGAAGGCTTTTGGGAGTATGGCAACATGGAAAGAGCATGTGTTCCAAGATGACCTTGGGTAAGTCATTTAACTTCTTTGAACCTCAGTATCCCCATCTGTGGAATGGAGAGAATATAGATTTCTGCCTCCCGGGGTTTTGGTGAAGATAAACGTTTAGTGTGGTGCCTGGCACTTTGGCATTAGTGCCTAAGATGTGCTTGTTAGCTTGTTGGCTTTTTGCCTCATTGGTAACTACTCAGTTATGCCTCTTTCCTCTCCTTCGCATGTCTATGCTTTCTGATTTTGTTTTGCATTTCAACTAGAAGACCCGATCTAAGTTTGAGGAGTGGCTCCAACTGGGTTGCTCCATTTTCCTAGAGGGCACATCTTAGGCTGTTGGCTTCAGTCTTCAAACACATAAGAGGGATAGCGGGGGAGATTTTATGCCAATGGGCAAGCGTGTGAGACAAGATGCTAACTTAATTGTACAAAAGAGTTAACTAAGTCTTTCTCAGAAGATTTTTAAGGAAAATGAATGTATTTAAGTCCAGTTTTTACCTGGACTCAAGAGGATGGGCTAATGACCTTACAGCGCTTGGTATTTTTTTTATAAATTCCCAATTCAGCCTGGTCTAACAAGGTAAATAGATGGGCCTTAAACTTTTTCTTATCCTGATCTTCATCTCTCTTACCTCAATCCCATGCTGGAAACCCAGATCAAATAAGACAATTGTGAGATGTGACCGTAGCCCAGAGTCCCATTGAATGTTTAATGAGAAATGACAGTTTTATCACCTCTAAGTTAAGTACCTGCCACATGCGGCTATAAATGGGGATGGATGTATTGAATTGGGTGGAAAATGAGAAGTCACCATGGACTTAAATGGCATAGTAATGTGTACTGACATGGAAGTCCCCAGGCAGCGTCTTTTCCACATGGTTTCACTGAGTACCACTCAGAGTTCAACGAGACAGAAACTCTCTTGTCCGTCTTACGGCAGAGCCCTATGCGGGGGAAGAGGAAGAGTCAATAAAGCCTTGATTGATTGAACAGCTGTGACCAGCCTCGTGCAGTTTGGCACATTCTCACTGCATAAACTCCCCTGTGGCATAGCCAGCCGTCATTGCTGGGCTGGGCTGGGGGGCCCAGAGCAGCTGACAATAATCTGCAAGGGGTGTGTGTTGGAGGAGGGGTTGGGTGCTGGCGATGGGGGAGTTGAACCTCTTTCTTTGTTGTTGTGCACTCACTGGGCAGCTTCATCTGCCAGCTTGTGAGCGAGCCCTCTAGCGTTCAGGCCCGTACCTACTGTTGCTGCTGCCTGCTTCTTTGCAAGGTGGTGAACCTCTGTCAGGAACAACTGCTTATCTGCTTCCTATCTCCCTGTGAGTGAAGTTGGCGTGTTTGCTTCTGGTTTAGCTTTTCTGTATTTTTGTGAGTCTATGTGCTTGGGCTGTTGGGCAGGTATGTGCTGATTGTTTTTTTTTTTTTTTTTCCTCTTTTCCCTTTTCTGGTATTGATGACTTCCTGTGGATCTAATCAAGGCGTTTAATTCCTCCTTCCCTATGGTCCTTAGGAGTATACCTTTATCTGCCTCACCCAAAGCATGCTGTGAGTAGTGACAGGGATGCCCTTTGTCCACTAGTTTCTGATAGGCCTGCCGTGGCTTACCTGGAAGTCAGCATATTTATTTATTTTTGAGACAGTCTCACTATCAGTAAAGTGCTATAGCGTCACAGCTCACAGCAACCTTCAACTCTTAGGTTTAAGTGATTCTATTGCCTCAGCCTCCCAAGTAGCTGGGACTACAGGGACCTGCCACAACACCCAGCTATTTTTTTTTTTTGTAGTTGTCATTGTTGTTTGGCAGGCCCAAGCCAGGTTTGAACCCGCCAGCCCCAGTGTATGTGGCCGGCGCTCTACTCACTGAGCTACGGGCACTGAGCCCATCTCTTTTTTAATCACAGATTGTTTGAAGGTGGACCCCAAGCACTGGTATGACTGGATGTGTTCAGTTCTGCTCAGGCCGAGTGCTAAAGGAAACCTGACCAGTAGCCCAGTGTGGTGATATCCTAACATGCTGGCACAGCTGGACAGAGCTTGGGAGTCTTGGCTCCTGTATTACTGTCGTATTGCTGCTGTAACAAATTAGCACAAATGTAGTGGCTTAAAACAACACAGACTTATTCTGTTATAGTTTTGGAGGTCAGACATCTAAAGTGGGCTGGCAGGACCAGGGTTCTTCTGGAGCCCCAGAAGAGGTTCTGTAGTCTTGTCTTGTCTGCCTCCTGGAGGCCACCCATACTCCTTGACTTGTACCCTCATGTCACTCTGCCGTGTGTTTCCATGGTCACATGTCCTCTCTCTCACCTTCTTGCCTCCCTTTTATAAGGACCCGTGATTACACCTGAAATAGCCAGGATCATCCCTCTACTCAGGTCACTAACTCAATAAGATCTCAGAGCCTTTTGCTATAAGAGACAACATGTTCATGATTCTCGGGATTGGAATGTGGACATCTTTTTCTGGTCAGGGGGCTACTCATAAGTCTACTGCAGGCTTCCCACACCTCAGGGAAGATCGATGAATGTGAATAGATACAGTGGTTATGGTGTGATTCTGGAAAGTCTTTCCAAATTCCTCCTTCTCCATACACAACTCTGTAGTCCACTAACTTCTCAAAGCCTCCTCTCGGGAGAAAAAGTGATTCACAGTGAAAACTCAGGCTCTGAGCAAATGAACACATTTCTTCCCACCCAGGTGTGAGTGGCTGACACTAGAGCCCTTCATAAGAGCAGGCTGATTGGAGGCAGGCACACCTGAGCGGATGCACTGCCAGGGAGGCTGGGGGCCAATTCCGATCATGTCTTGGTAACTGATCACACTCTATCATGGGGAAGGGTGAGGGGTTCGCAGTGATGGAGACAGCAAAGGCACTTGGAAGTATGACCAGAAGGTTTTAATCAGACAGAGCAAAATAGCTGCAATGCAGAACAGGTAGTGCTTGGAGAAGAGAAAGAAGACCATCTCCTTGGTGACATAGATTATGTGAATAAAGATGAAGCAGTACAGGAACATGGTAAACTGGTTCTGGGGCAGAAGGAGGTCCTGGAAGCCTCCTGAGAACTGTAGGGGAGAGAAGACGGTGGAGCTGGCGACACTAGGCTTGGTACCAGGCAGATCGGGGTTCAGTCTCGTTCTGTCCCTGCCTGAATGTAACCTTGGGCGGGTCCTTGTCCTCACCTAAGGAAAGGGTAATGATGACCACTACACAAGCTCGCAAGGAAGACGAGTGAGACAATGTATGACGAATTCCTAATAAGGTAACTGGAAAATAGGGGGAACTCATTCTTTTTAACTTTTGAACCACCTTCTCTTCCTGACTGGGGTGCTGGGCCAATGTCTTTCTTTCTCTCTCTGCCCCATACTGGAGTTACACATGTGGGCAGACTCTCTCCCATTCCAAGATCCCCAGGTCTGGATGCTGGATCTTGGGAGGGTTCTTGGGCCAGTTTGTCCTGATACACAACCTGGTTTTCTGGACAATGACATAATCAGAGGGTGTCCTTGGGTACAAATGACTCCCCGTGTTGTGGTTTGTATTACCTGGGTTAGTCCACCATCATTCAGCCCAGGATTTGGTCTCTCTTGGAGGCAGGTGCTGAGAGATATGTTTCAGGGCCTCCCTAAACCCTCTTAATACTGGGCTGGGGAAAGTAGCCTGAGTTGTCTGGCTGATTCTGCCTGTGAGTTACTCTTTTCTGGAATCTGCATAACTGGGGTCTGACAGATTTCATTTTAACTGTAGAAAGCATCAATGTATAAGTAAGGCCAAAGGTGATATATCTATTTTGACCCATAGTTAAGAAGTCATCACCCTTGGGTTATTCTATAAAGTATTTTTTAAAAATCATGCCACATTTTTGGAAATAGCTAGCTAACAGGGACTGAGATGCCCTAAACTAGCTAGAAACAGTCAGTAGTAGTATTTTCAATACAGTGAAAATCTGTCCATCTATCCAACCACCTACCCAGAAAAAGAGAAGGGGAGCTTCAAAATCAAGTCAGATACTCACCTTTTAGTAAATTCATAAAAAGTAAAGCACTTTTGTAAACTATTACCCAAGGCTGGGGATTGGGCACATCAGTGTTGAAACCGCTATATACAGTGTGAGGGCTACTAAATAAAATCCAGAGGGCAGAAAGTGACTCCAGTGATACTGTCTTTAAAATGAATAGCAAGGAAGGCTGAAAGCCCAGAGGAAGCAACCCAGTGTTCTAACTGGAGTGGCAGGCTGGACCCACACAATGGTTCTCTGCAGGCTCAGTATGGCACTGGCCCTATGGACTCTGACACCTTTCTGCAGTCTACATGTTTTCATTCTGAAAATGCTGGCGTGTGATCTTTATGATTTTGATGACAAACTATGAATTTGCTAATCCTTTTAGACTTTTTAAAATACTTTCAATGGTCTACCTTGGAGCAGTAGACAGAGACAGATAGGACTATACACCAAGGATTTCTATCTCATCCAGCAAGGAGAAAGATTTTTCAGTCTAACAAGGGAATCAGATATGGTTAGGAGGAGATACAGACTGAAGGCCAAGTATAATACTATATCTCCTTTACACAGTTTCAGGCTCCAGCTGAAACAGATTTTATCCTAGGATACTACGAAAAACCACAAGTCTGGAAATGAAACCTCAGAAAATTCAAAAATATTAAGAAGTTAGCTTGGTGCCCATAGCACAGTGGTTACGGTGCCAGCCACGTACTCCAAGGGTGGGGGTCTCGATCCCAGCCGGGGCCAACTAAACAAATGCAACCAAACAACAGCCAGGCGCTGTGGCAGGCACCTATAGTCCCAGCTACTTGGGAGTCTGAGGCAAGAGAATCGCTTAAGCCCAAGAGTTTGAGGTTGCTGTGAGCTGTGAAGCCACAGCACCCTACTGAGGGTGACATAGTGAGATGCTGTCTCAAAACGAACAAACAAACAAACAAAAAAACAAGAAGTGTGCCAGAATCTTAAATGCAGATAAATATTTTCTAGATTTTCAAAAATCTCTGGTAATCTCAGTCCAATAAGCCTGACTTGGCTCAGTTGAAATCATTTAGTGTATAAGTAACTATTTTATGAGCAAGAAAAAAAATTGTGACACTCATGTGTTCATTAAGAACAAATCATGCAAAACCCACTCTATTTACTTTGGGGGAAAAAATTGACCAGTCTATTGGGCAAATTCTATAGGTAGTGTAATATCTTAAGTCTGGGAAACCATTTGATGGTCTGTCTCAGGATGAGCTTTTGGATAAGGTGAAGAAATGTGAGCTGGATAAAATCTAACTCAGGCACTCTGATTAATGGAACATTGCTAACCTGTAGGGAGATCTGTCAGTGGTATTTATTTTAGGTCATATCCTGTTCAACAATTATAGCAATGACTTGGATACAGACAGAGGCAAGCTTCTCAGAATTTAGAATGACTCAGAGCTGGGAAGCATAGCTAATATATTACATCCTAATAAAACTAAAAAGTGATAAACGTAAGCTGCTGCATTTGGGTTAAGAAGTGAATTGCCTGAGTACATAAAAATGGTGATAACCAACATTTATTGAGTGCTTACCTCATGTGCTGGGCTCATTGCAAAGTGCCATACATGCATTCTCTCATTTAATCCGAATGACAAGCCTATGAGGTAGGAATGACCTCATGGATGAGCAACACCCAGAGCTCCAAGAGTAAGCAAGTAACTTGTTCAACACTGCCTAGCTTACAGATGGCAGAACCAGGATTTCGCCCAGGACTGCCTAACTTTAAAGCCTAGGCAACATGGCTTTAACAATAATATCTTCCACTATTGAATGCTTACGGTGGCCTGGCCACTGAGCTAAGCTCACATCCCATTTCATCCTAAGCATTCCTATGCCCATTTAGTACAGATTAGGAGAGTGGTACATTTCTTATGAAAAGTTGGCTCTGCTCTTACAGTTGACTACAAGGCAGTGCGACCCAACAGAGTGAAAGTAGACCTGGTGGCGAGGTGAGGGTTCTGTCATAATCTGCTGGCCAAAGCTGTGTGTTGGCATGTGCCTGTAATCTCAGCTACTCAGGAGGCTGAGGTGGGAGGACTGCTTGAGGCCCTGAACTGAAGGCTGCAGTGTGCAGTAGAGCCTGTGAACAGCCTCTGCAGGGGGGATTTAAGGTGTTGTCTCCAGCACCACATTTTGAGAGCTGCAGTACTGGGCCCAGTGACACACACCTGTAATCCTAGCACTTTAGGAGGCCAAGGTAGGAAGAGGGCTTCAGCCTGGGTAATGTAAGGAGACCCCTGTCTCTACAGAAAAATTAAAAAAAAAAAAAGCCTGGAATGGTGGTGAATGCCTGTAGTTCTAGCTACTTGGGAGGCTGATACAGGAGGATCCCTTAAGCCCAGGAGTGGGAGGCTGCAGCTAACTGTGTTCCTGTCACTGAGCTCCAGCCTTGGTGACAGAATGAGATTCTGTCTCTTAAGAAAAAAAAATGGAATTGAGAGTGGCGGAAATTGGGTCATGGAGGAGGTGTTGAAGACTCCCCCCGTCATCTATCTAAAGGGCCGTTGGGTAGGCAACGTGTTTCTGGGGCCCCTCCGGGACTCAGCTGTCCTTGGAGAGCGAGATCGCAGCTGCCGTGGGGGCCTCTAAGGCGGGAGCAGCTGTGACCCTGCGCAGGGGCGGCCTGTGCGGGCACTAAGGTCCAGGATGGGCCCCGCGGCGCGGCACAGCAGGCAGGCGCTCCGGCCACACGCCCTGCCCTGCCCTGCCCTGCCCTGCCCTGCCCCGCCCCGCCCCGCCCCGCCCCTCCCTTCCCTTCCCTGCCCTGCCCTGCCCTGCCCTTCCCCGCCCTGCCCCCTGCCCTGCCCCCTGCCCTGTCCTGCCCCCTGCCCTGTCCTGCCCCCTGCCCTGCCCTGCCCGTCCCTTCCCTGCCCTTCCCGTCCCGGCCCTTCCCTGCCCTGCCCTGCCCTGCCCTGCCCTGCCCCTCCCCGCCCCGCCCCGCCCCGCTCCTCCCCTCCCTTCCCTTCCCTTCCCTTCCCTTCCCTGCCCTGCCCTGCCCTTCCCCGC
>CAUYRH010068523.1:0-20633 GCA_963574655.1 Perodicticus potto
CTGTGAGCTGTGTGACACCACAGCACTCTACTGAGGGCAAAAAAGTGAGACTCTGTCTCTACCAAAAAAAAAAAAAAAAAAAAAAGGACCCATTCAGATTCAGCATATTCACTGAGAGCACTAGGGAAAACAAATAGGAAAATGGAAACACAACTTGGAAATCTGATGTAAGTGATATGACTTACATAATTTAGTAAGCATAATTTAGTTTCATTTGCCTGGCCATTCCCCTGGTGTAGACATTCTTTCTGCCTGGAGGATAGTGCCGGAACAGATTCCAATGTCCCCTAGGGCTTCATAGTGCCCTAGCCCACATGGCTCCTTTCAGGTCCCATCCCACTGGTCCTAATTAATTTACCTAGCAGAGAATTTAACCTCAGGAAATTTGTACTAGTCAGGCTTCAGTTGAGTGTGACAGAAATTCAATCCAAACTAGCTTAAGCTTCAAAAGGGCCCTGAAAAGCACCCTTGAGGTACTTGAGGGAATGGGGGAGGAGCTGACCTTGGGCAGTAGCCCTAGAATGTACAGCTAGTACCCCTAGGTCCTTCCCCCAGTTCTCCCAGACATGCCTCCTCCTCTCAGCCTTGCAACTTCCTTGCCTCGGACTTAGATAGTTACTTTGGGCATTACCTTTATCATACCCTTTCAAAGAAGAAATCAAATCTTCCTTTGGGCATTTTCTGCTGTCTGCCCTTCTCATGGTCTAACTTCTGTTGTTCTACCAGGTACTGTCTGCCCAGATGCCTGGCTCTGGCCAAGGAGTCTTTCAAGTGTTGTGTTCTCTCTGCTCAGTTCCTATATCCTCCTGCTAGTAGTCAAAGGGGCACATCAAAATGTCATTTCCACTACCAAATCAGCAAACATTTATTTTAAATCACAATATCTAGTGCTACTAGTGATTTGCATAATTCTTGTTTTAGTGATAGCAAATTTGCAGGTTGTTCTTCTCTGCTGGCATAGTTCTCACTGCTGCATCCCTTCGCCCTTTGTGACACAAGTTCTATTACTCCTCATTTTGCTGATGCAGAAACTAAAACATAGTCAAGTGACCTGCCCAAAGCCACACTGCTGATGTGCAATGTGCTCGGTTCATTGAAGGTGGAAGTGTAAGTGAATATAAAATATCTTTCTGGATGGTAGTTTGGAATCACATATTGACAGCTGAAAAATATCATTTCCTTTCATTTAGCAATTCTACTTCCGGGAATCCATCCTAAGAAAACCACCAGGGTTGAGCCATTTTGTTTTCTGCAGCACATGTGAAATGACAGCTCATCCCTTATGATGTTGGGCCACATGCGTCACAATGCACGTTTAGTATGTGGGATGACAAGGGGAGCAGGCTCACAATGTAACGCTAAATAGATACAAATTATGTATGTATACATGATGTGTATACTAGTATGTATACATATTTGTACATATATATCCCAATAGTTCCTGATTTGTGTGGGTAGTGGGATGATGATTTTTAATTTCTACATTATGCTTTTTCTGTTTTTTATTTATTAATTTATAATCGGAAACAAAAGCTAAGTGTCTTTGATACTGAGTTTCCAGGGCGTGGGCCCAGGCAGTTGGGTGTGTGTGTGTGGCGGTGATGGGGGTGTTGCTCGGAAGCTGCGCCCAGCGGGTTGAGAGCAGGAGCCTGGAGGCACCCGGGCGCTGCTCCTCCAGGGAGTAAGGCAACCCGGCAGGCCCCAGAGACCTGGAAGGGGCCAGTCTGGTTACCAAGGCATGGAACACAGCTGGTCAGGGGCTCTGCTCCGTCCCTCCCAGGGCCTGGGGAGTTCCAGCCCCGATGTGTCCTCCCCGGGCCGGACCTCTCGGCGGGGGGCATTTGCCATGGGAGCATCAGGTGGCTTACACAGGGCGGAGAAGTTCTCCTTGAAGTTCGTCTGGAGTGACGTGGACTACAAGCAGCTCAGGTGGGCCAGGAGGGAAGAGAACTGGGCTCAGCGCCACCCTGGCGGGGCAGGGTCTGGAGCAGGTGGGGGCTGATGCTGAAGCCAGAGGGCCAGGGCTTGCTTCCCTATAGATGTCTAGAAGTGATGATGGTCACTTCCTCATTGCCCTGCGGACCAGCCAGCTCCGGCCGGGTCTTCCTGAACGCTGCAGCGCGCAGCCACTTCCCTCTCCACGTAGGCACCTTCCGCGGGCACCCCAGCGCCACCGCCCCTGCCTCGCTTACCCCATCCCCGCGCCGACTCTAGCGACGAGCAGGACCAAAGGCTGATCGGGAACAACTACGAGCTGTTCGCCGCCGCGGTGGGCAACGTCCAGTGGTTGCGGTTCTGTCTGGATCGGGATAGTGGAGAAATCCAGACCGACTACAAGGTAAGGCCCTGGACTGCGGGGGAGCAGAACTTGGCCCACCCTGCCAAGAGCTCCTCATATAGGTGGTCACCTGGCGAAGATCTGTCTCTGGAGCACCCAGAAATGTGCTTTTCTGTGTTCAAATTCATCGTCCAGCAGTGGGAGGTCTATTTGGGGGCAGGGAGGTAAGGGTGAGTGGATGAGTACACACTGGGAGTGAGAAAAGGATGTGAGCATTCCCAGGGGTTGATGGGGGGTGGGGAGAGCAGGACTGAGAGGAAGAGTAATTCTAAGAAATTGCTGTATAGGTTAAGCTGGGAACCTAGGGACTCCATCCCATTCAGCCTTCTCCTGTCTGGTTCTGGACTCCACAGGGCTTCACTGCCCTCCATTTCGCAGCCCAACGCGGCAAGCTTGCATGCCTGCAGATTTTGATAGAGGAGTACAATTTTCCTGTGGACCTGCCCACCAACAATAGCCAGACTCCCCTGCACCTCGTCATCCACAGTGACAACAAGACCATGGCACTCCCCTGCATTTCCTACCTGCTTGGGAAAGGGGCAGCCCTTAACGCGTGAGTCCAGCCTGCTTCAAGAGGGAGACTTGGAGCCTAGACAGGCAGGAACCCCACTCCCAGGCAGAGGGGCTGTTGAGGGTGACAAGGATTGGGTCCCCCATAAAGCAGTCATTAGAGGCCATGTGGTACAGTGGTTAAGAAATTGGAGTTTGGGGGAGGATAGACCCAGTTCACAGCCTAGCTTTGCTACTTGCTAGCAAACAGCCAGATCTCAGCTAATCGCTCAGCTCTAAGCCTCAGTGATCTGGTACCAAACCTATGTGTACATAGGAATCTCCTGAGGAGCTTCAAAAATACAACTGCCTGTGTTCTAATCCAAAGGTTGTGATTTAATCAGTCCGTAGTGTGGCCTGGGCTGTGGAAAGCTTAAGAGATCCCTAGGTGTTTCTAATTTGCGGTTAAGTGTGGGAACCACTACTTCAGTGCCTTCAAGTGAGATTTGGTAGGACAACACTGCCTATCACATGGGACTGCTATGATCACTGACAAAGTGCATTTTTCAAAATATCTACTAAGCATGCACTATCTGCTAAGCACTATGACAGAGCTGGGGAATACAGCAGCAAACACACAAATTGTTCCAGCCCTTACGAAGCCAGAGAGCATGGGGAATAATCATGAAGGGGATAAACAGGTGATAAGTAGGGGGGAGGATCTATTTCAGAAGAGGCATCTATTTGGGAAGAGGCAATTACCTCCAAGGAGGTGATTATTTTTGTATTTATTTATTTATAGATAGTGTCTCACTCTGTTGCCCTGGTAGATTGCCCTGTTGTCATCATAGCTCATAGCAACCTCAAACTCTTGGGCTCAAGTGATCCTCCTGTCTCAGGCTCCCAAGTAGCTAGGACTGCAGGCATACACTACCATGTCTGGCTAGTTTTTCTATTTTTAGTAGAGATAGGGTCTCACTCTTACTCAAGCTGATCACCTGAGCTCAAGTAATCCACTTGCCTCAGCCTCCCTTAGTGCTAGGATTACCATACCAGGCCTAGGAGGTGACATTTAAATTGCAACCTGAACACTGTGTTAGCCAGCCATACAAAGACCCAGGGAAAAGAGTTGTAGGCAGAGTGAATATCATATGCAAAGGCCATGTGCTAAGAAACAGTGGGGCAAGGCCTGAGGGTGAGGGTGAGGAAGAGACAGGGCCTGGGATATGTAGACTTTGTGGGCCATGGGGAGAGGGCAGAGGGCTGGTTGGTAAAAGAGTAGATGAGGTCAGTGGTCTCCGAACCAATCCTGCTTACCTTCCAGCAGTTCTTAACTTCCACATCCCTCTCATTATCAGCTTTTTACTGTTTATTCAGTCCAATCCCTCCTTCTACAGTTGAGGAATCTGAGGTACAGACAAGCTAAGGGACATGGCCAGGGTCACCCAGTAGGCTGGTGGCAGAGCAGGACCTGGAAACTGGTGTGCCACTTGTCTGATGGGTCCTTTGTCATTCCTTTCTACCTTCATCACCCTTCCACAGTCAAACATGCAACGGCTCCACACCACTGCACCTGGCAGCCCATGAGGGCCTGCTGGGCTGCGTGAAGGTCCTGGTGCAGAGTGGCGCCGATGTCCATGCTCAAGATGCCATGGGCCTCAAACCCATTGACTTCTGCAAAGTATGGAACCACCGTGCCTGTGCCCGGTGAGTGCGAGAACCACCCTCAGCCTGCCACCCACTCCCTCTTACCTAGCCCTTTCCCATGGGACCTCACCCAAGGCTGAGCCTTTAAGGGGAGCATCTGGGAAGCCAGACAGCTGGGAGATGAGTCTGCTGAGAAGTCCCCTGCCCAGGTTTTGGAGTGAGAATTGCCCTCCTGGAGCACTGGAGTGAGGGCCCTCTGGCTCCTCATCAGGAGGGTGGTGACCAGGACATCAGATACTTTCTTCTTTCATTGCAAAGGAAGCAGTTAGCCAGGGGGCCCCTGAGCAGTTGGAACAGGTCATCTTGCTCACCTCATCTCTGGCAGCTCCTCTCACTGTACCGCCCACCTCCAGGCCATGAGCAGTAGCCCATTCTTCCCAGCCCAGGTGGAAGTTCAGTCACTGTGGGATGACACGTTCCCCTCCACCTTGGCACCAGGTTCTTGAAGGATGCCATGTGGAAACGGAACAAGAGTGACTTTGCTCATGAAATGGGAAAGCTGAAAAGGCTCAAGGACAAGCTAGTCATCATGGAGAAGAACTACCTGATTGAGTATCAGGTAAGGATGAGCCAGGCAGGGGCACCAGGCCTCAGCTGCTACCCATGCATGTAAGCAGGGGCAACACCACAGGGATATGGAGAGAAGAGTGGTTAGAAAAGAAGCACTCCCACCCAGAAACAGCCTCCCTCTCCCCAAGACTTTTAACTGAAATTCCACTCTTATAAGCCACTCCTTTAGGTCAAAAGTCTTGTCCTGTGTCAGAAAGCAACTTACAGCTTCAATTTGCAAGTTTTTATGAGCCCCTCCTAGTACACTGCACTTCGGGATAAGAATCTCTAATGAGAGAAAGGCCCTGCCTTATAACTGGGACTCAAAACTCCTTCCTTCCAAAAGACATTGAGTACTCACTCTGTGCTAGGCACCTGCCAGGCCCCAAGGCTCCAAAGATGTACTTCTCACACTTGAGGAGCTCAGTCTAGTAGAAGAGGCAGGTTATAGTCCCACTGGGGAGGAGAGGGCCCAAGAGGGTGCCAGAAGGCATAAAAGGAGTCACTAAAGATAAGCAACACGAGGCTGGACATGGTAGCTCATGCCTGTGATCCTAGCACTTTGAAAAGACTGAGGCAGGAGAATCTCTTGAGGTTAGGAGTTCAAGACTAGCCTAGGCAACATGGGCAACAAGACTCCATCTCTACAAAAAATAAAAATAAAAATAAATAAATAAAAAAGATGGCCTAGCAGTTGGCCAAATGAAGAAGCAGGGAAGGGCTGACTAGGTGTAGGGAATAGCTGTATGGAAAGGTACAGTGGCACATGGGAACTGTATATGCACAGAACTGCAAATTCAATATGGCTGGAGATCACATATGAGATGGAGGTTGACAAGCTAGAGATTTGGCAGGGGACCAGATCAACGAAGGACCTTGATTGAGGAAGAAAGGAGATTTTAAGTAGGTGTAAATTACACATGATGCAAACAACAAGAGACCCAGAAAGATGACTCTTAAGTGAATCCTGAAGGGAGGAGCTGCATTTCTCTCCAGTTTTCTCAGCCCTACCCTCCTCTATTGTTGGTGTCACCAACCCTCACGGTCACACACCTGTCCAGAAGAGGCAAGGCCCATCTGTTTCCTGTGGATATAATCTTTTCCAAAAGCCCCTTGCAGATCTCCCCTCATCTTTTATGGCCTCAATTGGATCAAGTGTCCATTCTTGTTCCAATGGCTATAACTAAAGGAAAGCCATATGCTGACTGACTTAGGTCTGGGGCAAGGCTGATGGAATTATTATGATTGGCTTAGCCTAATCAGAGCCTACCCTGGGAGCTGGGTCAATCTCCAAAGCACCTGATTGCTCAGCAACAGTCTGGGAGTGAGACACTGAAACATTGGGAGTAGAAGGATTCTGTGACGATATATGGAAGGCTCAACTCCAGGCAGCAAGGATAGCGCTAGATCCAGTTGTTGCCACCCAGCCTAGAACCTCAACCATATCCTCCCTGCATTATTTCTCAAGGTCCACCACTTCTAAGATGTCTGCTCAGATTAGCTCTTCTCAATTCCAGGCCTTCCAGACCTTTCTGCTCTCTTTTTTCAGAGTCAAGGATACAGTCTGCATTTTTCATTTGCCATTTTTTCTTTTGAGACAGGGTCTTGTTTTGTATCCAGGCTGGAGTTCAGTGGCATGCTCATAGCTCAGTGCAGCCTCAAACTTACGGGTTCAAGCAATCCTCTTACCTCAGCCTCCCAAGTACCTGGAACTACAGGCATGCCCCACCGTACCTGGCTACTTTTTTCATTTTTTTGTAGAAACAGAGGTCTTGCTATGTTTGCCCAGGCTGGCTTCTAATTCCTGGCCTCAAGTGATCCTCCTGCCTCAACCTCCCAAAGTGCTAGGATTACAGGCATGAGCCGCCTGACTTGGCCATTATTTGCCTTTTACCCATCAAACAAACTCTTTTACTGTGTCTCTTCCCTATCAGACTGGGAATTCCCTTGTGGGGAGGGAGCTTCCGTCCTTGTAAGAACTGAGGTTTTTCCCAGGGTGCAGACTGTCTCACTCCTCAAACTAGAGATTCACCTAGGGCACATGCTGTATCTCCCCCATCAGATTGAAGGTCTCCCCTTCAGCCTAGGGGCTCCCTTATGGCAAAAGTTGTTGCCTCCAATCACAACAAGGGCTCCTATTAGGCATGTGCTTCTCTCATCACATTCAAAGTTTTTCTGGGACCAGGGCAATCTCTCCCCATTCAGGCCCGAAGTTTCCAAGGGCTATAACCACAGAAGCAGAGGGCAAAAGGCCCTCCACGACTGTGTAGTGCCCTTTGTTGTTGCAGAAAAAGCAAAAAGTTCTGAGAGAAGATGATTTTAAGAAGTGGCTCCAAGGCAAGCTGACACACCAAGGTCACTCTCTGGTCCCCAAGCAAGCCCCTGCCATCACCCTCTCCAAGACCCAAAAACTTTCCAAGAGTTTTCACCCTTCTGTGGAGACACGCCTAAAGCGCATACCACCACCGCCCAGGAAGAAGCCCAAGAAGCCAGAGATCAGCTTCTATAGCCAGCCCTCAGTCAGTCGGCCCGCAATGTGGAATGTCAGCACCAACCCTGCCACACAGCCCAGCACCCAGATCAGCTTCCCACAGGATATCCGCTTGGGTGTACATCCAGACCCCAGCCTGGAGCATGACTTCAGCGGCTTCCTAGAGGTGACACCAGACAGGCACGGTGGTGCATGGCTGCACACGGTGGACGGCCACTGGGTAACACCTGTGCCCCAGCTGCCTTTTGAGGTGATAGTCCGCACATTGTACCCAAGTACATGTCCATACAGGATGAAGGTGCCCCAGGGCCTTTACTCCATCAGCATGAGGGAAGTGCCCCGGAAACGGTACTTGGGTGATGATACTTTCTGGACAGACATTATGGCCATGAGCCTGCGTCAGACATTTGATGAAGCCTTCCTAGCAGCCCTGCAAGCTCATCAAGGGCTCCCTACCTTGCCCTCCCCTAAAACAAATCCATAAAGTTATTCTGATATCTCTCTACCTGAAGCAGCCCAGTGAAGGCTGAGGTGTGGTGATTCATATTGTGGGTGAGGAGGAAGAAGAGAGGAGTCCTATGGGTTTCCCATTCCCATGCTCAAGGACTGGATTTCCTTGCTCACCAACCCCGTAATCAAAGCCCAAACTGCAGGCCTCCCTTCTTTGTGTCAAGAAATCTCTTGAGCCTCCCAGAAAATCCAAGTTAGGTTCAGAGTGGGAGTCAGTTAGTATCCTGGGTCTTCGCATTATAAAAGTGACACTCTGGCATCCCCCTGTGCTCCCAGCCAGCCTACCAGGGACAAGTCTTCTAGGATGCAGGGACCACTGGGAAATTTGGTCCTTTGTTCATGTTACGGCCTTCCTGCTGCAGGCTCTGAGCCTCACTCTTCATCTCCAGATCCAGAATGGGGTGGAGGACAGCTAATGTGTCACCCTGGTGTGAGCTTCCCTGATACTATGGGGTGCCACCCCTTATTCTTAGCTGGCACTAACGTTTCTACAGCTCAGGGAGGTATAAGCAGCATATCCAGGGAGAGGGAGGATCTGTGGCTTCAATTTGAGACTATGAAAGCACTTGTACTTCTGTAGTCCCTGAAGGGCTGAGGGGACTAGACTGCAGAGAAGGAGTGATTCAGATGGTAGAAGAGAACTACCATCTGAAAGGAGTGATTCAGACAGACGAGAACTGTCTGATGACTTCCCTGCTTACCCCTCTCCCCATCCTTTGTAAACATCACTACAATTCATTCATCAAACATTTATTGAGTGCTTTATAGATGCCAGGCACCATGCCAGGCACTGTTAATACAAAAATTCAAGGGTAGTTCTTGCCCTCAAGGAGCTTACAGTCTAGTGGAGAGACAGACCATAAAGCAGGCAAGTAAGTCCGTTGTGATTTGTGTGGTATGTTGGGGTGGGGTTGGGAGAGGGGAGGAGACACTTAAAGCTCCTTAGAAGTAGCAAAATCTAAGTTGAGACTTGACAAAGTAGCAAAGCGGAAGAAGGGAATCCAATGGCATCTCTGGATACAGGAGGCTGGGACCCACAGTGCAAGAAGGCAAATGATGAGACCAGAGAGGCAAGCAGGAATCAGGACACCATGATTCTCACAAGCCATGCCAAGGGGTCTGGATCTTATCCTGAGGGAATTAGGGAGGCATGGAAGGTTTAAAACCAGGGTTTAGACTTGATCAACTGTGCATCTTAGAAAGACAAATCTAGAGTAGAATAGAGAAACAGAGGCTGTTACAGTAATCCAAGCTGATGACAGTAGGAGTGGCTCAAACTGTCAGAGGTTAAAGGAGATAGACTTGATAGTTTTTATAGATTAAATGTGGGGGACAAAAAAGAGAAAACAGGACTAGAAAGCAGGTTTCCAGTCTGGCTCCAGAGTAATCTTAGGGCCAAGGCAGGTATCCAAAAGAGGCAAGGTTGCAGAGGACAGCAAGTGCCACCTGGACCATGAACTTGAGTTGTCTGTGAACTCAGAAGCAACAAAACTGTGGTTCACATAAGGATGAAGGATGCTGGGGCTGGAGATCAACTCTCAATTCCTTAACAGAGTCCTTGAAGCCACTGGCATGGATGGGCTTCCCAAGGAGCCCATGACAGAACCCTGAGATACCCCATTGTGCACGGGGTGAGTGAAGAAGCCTGCACAGGAGGCTGAAAGGAACAGCCAGAGAGGTAGGACAACCAGCCACAGAAGTGCCAGGAAAGTGAGATTCAAGAAGCAGTAGGTGATCAGCCATGTCAAATGCTGCCCAGATCCAATAAGATATGAAAACCATCCGCTGGATTTAACACAAGGCCACTGGCAACCCCTGGGAGAGTGATGGGAGCAGAATGAATGGAGGTGGTGAAGCCACAGTATCAGGCTGAGGAACAAAGCATGGACAGCAAGGGAGAGTATGTGCTGCTGTCAGCCTATCCAGAGGATGACACTAGCCTTCAGTGTCCTCTACCTTGCTGTCCTGGTCTTCATAGGAGAGAAAGGCCTTGCAACCTCACTTGCATCAAGATCAACACATGCTGCTTGTCCCAGGGAAAGGGGAAAGCTGGCATTTTTAAGAGAGTAGAAGTGATAAAGCCAAAGAAATAAAGGGCTATGGTGGGATTTCAGGCATGAAGGGAAGATTTTCAAGTGCAAGGGTCTTCCCAGTGGCTTCATGGTACTACATGTATGCAGTTTGTCTCTGCACCTGCCAGCCTCACTTTGAGGTATAGAACATGGCCAGTGAAGGCTCTCATGGGGACTTCATTCCAGTAGGTACTGTTGAGCACTTGCAAGGCACTGTAGTTGGAGTGCAAGGTCAACAAATGGTCTGTGCCCGAGACCTGGCCTGCCTTCTTGGAAGGCAGAGATCATCTCCCCAGGAGCCAAAAGTGCACAGCAAAGAGGGATAGACCTTGCTTTTAGAGTGGCAGACACTTTCTTCCATCAGCCCCATTTCTTAAAAAATAGGCTGGAGCCCAGGCTGGCGGCAAGCCAGTTTTTATTTCATTTCTCCTCGAGCTTGAGACAGTATCCAGCCAGAAACCATGCCTTTTCCCCAAAGAAGGATTTATAAATAGGATATCATAGATGTTCTGAAAATCTAACACAGTCCTAAACTGTTCACTCTCCTACCCCCAGCTTGACAGTCACAGAGCCTTGGGGAAAAAAAGAGATGGAAGAAAAGGGAGGTGCGTAACATAAACAAGGCTGCTTCTAACCTCACTCCCTACTCCCTTACAGATCAGCACCTCACCACTGCCCCCTTCCCATGAAGGACCACAAGAACAGTCCCTTCAAAAGGATAAGACCCAAATCCAAAAAGGGAGTCACTGGAGCAGAAAAGCTAGTCCAGTCCAGGGCAGAAGGTTGGCAGGAAGAAAGGAAGATGAACTGTCAGGGTATTAAGGCAAACAGTGCCGCCTAGAATCTTTATTCAAATGGGAATCAGCACTTGGACAGAAATCACAGTTCAACAGCAAAAACTATTTCTCTTGGACATGCCAAGCCATGGCCCCTCCCCACAGCCGCCTGCCCAAAGAACGTGTTACCCTCTGCTCTCCAGCCTCACAGACCCTGCCCTGCCTGCCCTAGCTGACACAGAACCTCCCAACCCACCTTGGAAGGGGGAGGGGAGGCCTGGGAGACTGCAGCTTCCTGGCTAAGCAGGCTCTGCCACCCTCCCTGGTGCCCTCTGAGGTTACTGCCTCTAGCAGCATATCTGAGCCACACTGAGCCCTCTGAGAAGGGTGGGGAAGGGGCTTCAGAGTTGAGGGGAGGAAAGCCAGGTCTGGTGGAAGGTGCCTTCCCGGATCTCAGCCCCTACCTAGCACAGAGGCCTAGGGCCAGGACTCTTCTGATCTTGCCCCCATATCCCCTCCCCAAGGGGCTCAGTATATCTTCTGACGACTGGGTAGAATGGCCTCTTTGATGAAGGAGAAGACAACCAGGATCCCTAAGCGTTTGCCCCGCTTGCCTTTGGTGAAGTAATTGGAGACAACGTCATCTGTGGAGACATAGGCAAGATATTAGAGGGAGAGAGAGGGAAAGGGAGATGGAGGAGCGGGTACAGAGAGTGTGTGTGTGAATGTCAACACACTCACCCACCCCAGAGCCACAGTGTCTCCATCACAGACTGGGCTCTGGTTCTCCCAGCCAACTCAGGACTTGCTGGCGTCCGCCCACCCTGGCCACTTACAAACCCCTTCTCACCTCCTGGCTGCATGGTAGATGGCAGGACATTCTCCCCAGCCGAAAGTGACACAAAGAATGCAAATGGGATTATCCACAGGCAGAAAGTGAAATAGGCCAGGACCTAGCAACAAGAGAGACTAAGAAGACAGTGCCCCTGGAGGTGCCAAGAGTGGGCTAAGCATGGTCACTGTGTTGTGAACAGGTGGCCAACAGTGCACAAAATACACCACACCTGATCTCTGGGGCGGGGAGGGGGGCGGTCAGGGCCTGAAGATACTTCAGTAAGGAAAGGTGGAGGCTGAAGATGACTGAAGGTGACTACTGTCCCTGGACTGAAAAGGCAGATGATGAGGGCTAGGTTATTACTGATCCATACTTCTCAAAGGGACTTTGTTCTTCCCAAGGGTTCAAACTGAAGGAGCAGGGTGTGTAGAAACCCTGGGAGGAGAAAATCTTGGCAGGCCACTACAAAAAGCTGGAGGCTCAGGAGTACATTCCCCCACCCTGGGAGGTTTGCCCCAGACAACTCCAGTGCCCCTTCCTAGCCTCAGGATGACCCCCTCACAGAAACCCAAAAGATGCACCAGGAAGACCCCCCCCAGAAACCCAAAAGAGCACTGTCCTCCCCACCTTAGCCAAAAGGATACCTTCTGTTTCTCATATACACTGCTTTCTAAAATCATCTATATGATGGATATTTTCTTTTTCAAATATGTAATCCCTGAATAGACTCGATTTCAAATTATAGCTAAGTTTATAAAGCAAATCAGGCAGGTCCCCTTTATTCCCCTAACCCTGTTTTTTTGTTTTTTGTGCTTTTTTTTTTAAGAGACAGTCTTACTTTGTCACCCTCAGTAGAGTGCCGTGGTGTCATTGTTCACAGCAACCTCAAACTCTTGGGCTCAAGCAATTCTCTTGCCTTAGCCTCCTCAGTAGCTGGGACTACAGATGCCTGCCACAACACCTGGCTAATTTGTTGTTGTTATTGTTGTTGTTTAGCAGGCCCTGGGCCGGGTTCAAACCCACTAACCCCAGAGCATGTGGCCAGCACCTTAAGCACTGAGCTACAAGCACACCCCCCAACCCTGTTAATAGCTGAATATGCTGGATACTTCTTACCTCTGAGAAAGGGTAATATTCTTCCGCAAAAAACTGAAATGCTAGGTAATGATTCACCACCACTAGTCCTGTTGAAGGAATGAAGAATCAATCAGTCTGGGGGGAATAACACAAAGCTGGACTTTACACCTGGGAAGGACCCTGGGAAGTTGGGAGCCCCAAGTTTTAGTCCTGATTTCACACCCAATTCAGAGTATGGCCCTTAGGCTAAGTACACTACTGTCAGAATTCAGTTTCTCATCTGTTGAAGTACAAGAATTAGCCCTGGTGTGCCCGCTGCACAGGGCCTTACAAGTAAAATTAGAGGTAGGTAATAAAGGTTTCTACATGTTATAAAAATTATACTTCCATGTTACATAATCCAGAGCATCATGATAACAAACCTAGTTTTCAGGGGATGTGAGTCCTAAAGAAAGCCTCCCATGGGCAGTAGTAGGTAGAATGAAGTCATAGGTATACAGATCAGACAGCCCCGAGAGATTCTACTCCAAACTGGGCAGCAGGGAGAAGTCCTCCTTAAATATTATAAAAAAAGTTCTCATTCCTCAGAAATAAAAAGGGCAGTTTGCTATACTGAGGGTGGCGGGTTCAAACCCAGCCCCGGCCAAACTGCAACAACAAAAAAATAGTCAGAAATTCAAAATGTAACTCTCCAGGCCAGGTGTGGTGGCTCACACCTATAATCCGCCACTCTGGGAGGCCGAGGTGGGTGGATTGCCCTGAGCTCAGAGGTTCGAGACCAGCCTGAGCCAGAGTAAGACCTCGTCTCTAAAAAATATAGCCAGGCATTGTGGTGGGCACCTGTAGTCCCAGCTACTTGGGAAGCTGAGGCAAGAGAATAGCTTAAGCCCAAGAATTTGAGGTTGCTGTGAGCTGTGATGCTACATCACTCTACCCAAGGTGACAAAGTGAGACTCTGCTTCAAAAAAATAAAAAATTAAAATTAAAATTAAATAAATAAATAAATAAATAAAAATAAAGGGC
Source organism: Perodicticus potto (assembly GCA_963574655.1). Lineage (NCBI taxonomy): Eukaryota > Metazoa > Chordata > Mammalia > Primates > Lorisidae > Perodicticus > Perodicticus potto. Next base: position 13,868 of record CAUYRH010068523.1, read on the forward strand.
AGCTCTGAGTGACAAAAGGAAGCCAGGGAAGTCTACTAGTGTCTTTTGTGTGTGTGTGAGGGGCTCCTCCTAGAGAAGACACAAAGGGGGCTTGGCCTCTAGGGAACAGCTCCCCAAACAAATCCCTGAACAAATTCTTTGATGAAATAACACAAAGCAATCAGGGAAGAAACCAGTTTTAGCTTTAACAACATACCCTCCTTGGAGATAGTATTTTCTTTCTAAATTTTCCCACAGAAATAGAAAAGTAGCTCTAAAAATCCTTCAACTCTGATATTTTGACCAAAAGCTAGGATGATCAGTAACAATTGGCACCTATAGCATAGTGGTTACGGCGCCAGCCACATGCACAGAGGCTGGCAGGTTCGAGACTGGCAGGTTCAAACCTGGCCCGGGCCAGCTAAACAATGACAACTGCAATAAAAAAAAAAAAAAAATAGCTGGACGGCATCTGTGGCTCAATGAATAGAGTGCCGGCCCCATATACTGAGGGTGGTGGGTTCAAACCCGGCCCTGGCCAAACTGCAACAAAAATAGTTGAGCATTGTGGCGGGCGCCTGTGGTCCCAGCTACTCAGGAGGCTGAGGCAAGAGAATCGCCTAAGCCCAGGAGTTGGAAGTTGCTGTGAGCTGTGATGCCACAGCACTCTACCAAGGGCAATAAAGTAAGACTCTGTATCAAAAAAAAAAAAAAAAAAATAGCTGAGCGTTGTGGCGGTCTCCTGTAGTCCCAGCTCCTTGGGAGGCTGAGGCAAGAGAATCGTCTAAGTCCAAGAGATGGAGGTTGCTGTGTGCTGTCATGCCACAGCACTCTACCAAGGGTGACATAGTGAGACTCTGTCTAAAAAAAAAAAAAACAAAAAAAACACCAGAAGAAATGGCACTCCTGATTACCAAGTACTTTCCAAATCTTTTGTACAAATATTTGTAAATATCTATAAGCATCTACTGTGTTGACAGTTGTGTCAGAAACATCATCTCTAAAGAGATGGAGAAGCTAGATCCAGAGAGGGGAAATGTATCCCTAGGCTCAGAAAATGGCAGCAGCCAGGCATGTTGGCTCATGCCTGTAATCCTAGCACTCTGGGAGTCAGAGGCGGGTGGGTTGCTTGAGCTCAGGAGTTCAAGACCAGCCTAAGCAAGAGTAAGAACCTGTCTCTACTAAAAATAAACAAATTAGCCTCGAGTTGTGGCCGGTGCCTATATTCCCAGCTACTGGGGAGGCTGAGGCAAGAGGATTGCTTGAGCCCAGGAGTTTGACATTGCCCAGGAGCTATGACGCCATGATACTCTACCTAGAGTGTGACAAAGTACGCCTCTGTCTCCAAAGGAAGTGATAGTAGGGCAAAGGCAAGAAGGCCATCATCCTCCACACACAGGCCCTCACCCAAGCAGCTGTGACAGGGAGAAAAGGGAGCAAAGGCAGCTCCATGAGGCATGCATGCCAGGCCAGGTTCTGCAGGGGGCTCACAGCCCCATGAGGTTCCAATGTTACCACAACTTTGGGTCAGAAAACTGCACAGGGAGCTGCCTGCCTGCCAGCCAAGGAAGGGCTTGACACGTTTTCTGGCCAGCAGTTCCTTTGAAGTTGGAACTACTCAGTTGGAGGCCCTGCCTCAGCCAAACCATAACCTCTTCTAAATTCCCAAGCCCTTTTCACACTTAATGTCTCTGGTAAAGCCCTCCACCTGATCTTCTACCCCTAAACTGTTCTAGTCACCAGAACCAAGGTGGGCTCGAGGGTCCGCATGAGTGAGAACCTAATTATCCCAACCAGCCTGGCCTCCTTTCTCTGCATGCCCTTATATGTCAGGGACTGGGATGGGCACATCCAACCACATCAGGTGCCTCCCCAACTCTGTCCCTTCTCACCGCATGACAAGATGAAGTTAGGCGAGGTCAGCATGATGAAGGGGAAGGTCTGGAGGAGGCCAAAGTAGACGAGGTTGGTGAAGAGACCCACGCCAATCATGCTGGTGGGGAAGTGCTCAAAGATGTAGAGGCCAATCAGCACAGCCGTGGAGAACTGAAACAACCAGAGGCACACAGTGCAGGAAGCCTCTTCCAGGCAGCCTTCCTAAGCTCACTATCTCCCAGCCCACTCCAGGTAGCACCAGGTACATGCTTCAGTCACAGTTTTGGCCTCCCTAACTAGACTCTCAGCTCCCAAAAGGCAGTATCTTTTAATGCCATTTCTCAAACTTTTTTGACAGCAACCCACAGTAAGAAAAACATTTTACACTGTGACCTCAACACACATACATACACACACACACACACAATGACCACAGGTCAAGTTTCAATTCTAGTCTTTTATATTCCATTTTTAAAAATGCTGATTATGACCTACTAAATTCGTTACATAATCCAATAATAAATCACGCCTGCAGTTTAAAAAATACTGTTCTGAAAGACTTACAGTTTTCAGTGCTTAACAAATGACACATGGCTGAATGAAGGTCTAATTCCAGTACCAATACCCACAAGCTAGGCCTCTGATCCCAGAGCTGAGGACCACGATCTTGTCTCCACCACTAACTCCCAATCCCATGCCATGCCCAGAGTAGAAGTGGCTGCTAACAGCCAGGTAACTTGAGGGGCAGTGGACTCTTCTTGTCCAAATGTGCTTCCACCCTTACTCTTTCCTGCAGGTGGAGGAAATCTGTCCACCAGCAGTTACTCCTATAGCTTTGACATCAATGGCAAAGACTGTGTCTTCTGGAAAAGAAGCCTCCCTTGAGACAAGGGGAGGGCAGGGCCAGAGCTGCAGAATGTGCTCCCCTCTTAGGACAAATCACTTGATCCGATTAGAAACGGGGCAATGAACAAATACTCAACTATCTCAGGGTTCTTCTAAGTTTTAAATGCTGTGAGCAGAGCAAGGGGGTTTAAAGCCAGTGGGAGAAAGCCAAGCAAAGGCAAAGCTTGGTCCTATCTACAGAAAATGTACACTTGGCTGTCACCTTAAAGAATGGAAAACAAGGTCTGCAGTGAAGCAATGCCACTTGAACAGGAGGCCAAGGAAGATTTGGACCCAGAAGAACAGACCCAAAAGACAAGGTTCAGGGCAAGGAGGGACGAGTGCTACCCTCAGGAAACAGCAGAGAGGTCTCATCATCCGTGCCAAACTTTCCCCACAGTGAGGATGACCAAAAGAGTGAGGGGGAATCCTTGAGAAAACTGCCACTTACCCAGATCATGTATTTTATGATCCTGCTGGTGACCACTGTGTATTCTTCTATCAGTTCTGCCAGGTAATAGAGTCCGGCCGCTAGGGGATGGGGAGAGGGCAATAAGGATCAGCCAGGGTCATCCCCCACCATTCTGATCACCCTTCTCTCTGAAGCCCAGTACCCATCAACCCTCAGGGACTGCAGAAGATCAGGAACAAACCAAACCCATGTGTTGCCCTTCTAAATCTGGAGTTTGTTATAGCAACTAAGGATAAATTTCCATAAAAATCAGTGGAAGCCTGCATTTGATCCCTCAGCACAATGCTAACTTCTTCCCCAGGAAGTGGAATTTCATTGATTCAACTAAAAAAAATACCTGCTAGGCACTTAGTATGAGCCAGGTGCTGGGTTGAGTGCTGAAAACACAGCAGAACAAGACAGATAAGGTCCCTCCCCTCACCCAGCTTGGAAGGAGAAGGGTAGCAAGTAGGGAGGGGAGTCAGATGATCGCAGTGTTAGACCCACTACTTTAGGCAAAGTAGACGGCACTGCTGAACCATCAAGCTCCTAAGGAGGGCTTCCCAGAGGAGGTGAGATCTCAAATGAGATAGAGTAAAACTAGTCAGGTGGGGGAAGAGTATCAAAGGCGGAGACAGCAGCAAGTAGGAAGGGCCGAAGGCCAAAGGGCGGTGGGCGGTGTTGGGGAAAAGTTCGGAGGTCAGCCCGCGAGTGTTGTCGGTTCGCAGGTGCAGGCAGGGGCACTTAAGTCATATTTCCCGGGCACTGCTGGGGCAAACTTTGTGACACCTGGAAGGATCTGCGGTCAGGCGGGGCTGCCGGGCTCATTAGAAGTGGCAAGACCAGAAGGGACGGAAGGGAGCGGCGAAGGCCGGAAGAGCCGGGCAGGGGCTCCCCAGTGGCCCCCGAACCCCTCGATATGATCCCCGGTGCCCACAGATTCCCGGCGGAAGACCGCGCGGGCCGGGGTAGCACACTCTCACCGACGGCCAGCGTGATGAAGGCCACCTGGATGAAGAGCGACAGCCAGCTCAGCACGTACATGAACCACATGGCGCTCCAACCCCGCCCGCCCCCCGGCCGCCGGGACCGGCCTGCGCGCTTCGGCTCAGCTGACAGGGAGCCGCCACCGCTGCCGCGTCCCCGCCCCACGGACGGCCGGACGGCAGTGCGCCACCTCAGAGAAGAACCCGGCCCGAGCGCCGGCCCGGACCAGGCCCATGGTAGCGCCACTCGCCGGCGCGGAGGACCAACTGCCGCTGTCCCGTGCGGAGCTGCGCTCGCGGGAAGCCAGGGTACCCCGCTCCGCCGGGTCCAGGCGTCCACGCAAGAGCTCGGATTGCGGCGTCTGGCGCTTCTGTGCCACCCTGGAGGAGATTCAGGGCTGGAGCCTTACCTCTCCCCAACAACCTCTCCAGAAGGTTGAGACAGCAGGTTGCCACAGGACTTTTTCTTAACATTGCAGGTAACAGGGTCAAAATGATTGAGTTCCTAACACGTGCCAACGACTGTGCTAAAGGCCAGGCTGTATGTTCATGACAGAAATTTGACAAATGACGTAAATCGTTTTATGCATAGAGAAGCTGGAGCCAAGGGAGGTTACCTTGCCCCAGCCCATTCACCTAGGAAGCGACACAGTCAGGAGTTGGGCTGCTTTTAATCGGTCATCCTCAGGCCTTACTCTCCCTCTAGGCTGCGTTCCTTTGAGGTACGTTCTGCACCAGTGCCAGGCTCGCAAGACGCCCACTAGGAGCTGAATGCATTCACTACACCTCCGGGAGGGTTACTGAAGAAGCCACTAGGAACCGGCAGTACTCCATCTAGTGGCCAAAACAAGCGTGCAAAATAAGGTATGTTTATTAAGTCCTCAAAAAATCAAAAAGAGAATTACTGTATGATCCAACAATCCCACTTCTGGGTAGATATCCACAAGAATAGAGAAAGCAGAGATATGCATACACCAGTGTCCATAGCAGCAATTATTCACTATAATCAAAAGATGGAAACAACCCAAATGTCCATCAATGGGATGAAAGATAAACAAAATGTGATGTATAGGAATATTATATAGCCTTAAAGAGACATAAAATTCTGACACATACTCCAATGCGGATGCAACTTGAAGACATGCTAAGTGACTAAGCCAGATATGAAAGGACAAATAACGTATGATTTCAGGTGTGTGAAGTACCTAGAGGGCGGGGAAATGGGGAGTCATTGTTTAATAGGTACAGAGCTTCAGGGAAGATGAAAAACTTCTGGAAATGGATGATGTTGATGGCTTCAGGATAATGGAAATGTACTTAATGCCACTGAATTGTATACTCAAAAATGGTTAAAGTGTTTAATTTTTATATTAAGCATAATTAACCAAAATAAAAAAACCATAAGATTACAAAGCAAAGCAAGTACATTAAAATGCAGGTATTAAAATATTCTTTTAGAAAACCAAATGTGTGCCACAGTAATACAGTAGAACCTCCATAGTTGACCACCTCCTTAAGATGATATAATTTTCAGTGGTGCCTGTAGCTCAAGCGACTAAGGCACCAGCTACATGCACCAGAGCTGGCCGGTTTGAATCTGGCCCAGACCTGCCAAACAACAATGACATCTACACCCAAAAAATAGCCGGACATTGTGGTGGGCGCCTGTAGTCCCAGCTACTTGGGAGGCTGAGACCAGAGAATCACTTGAGCCCAGGAGTTTGAGGTTGCTGTGAGCTGTGATGCTACAGCACTCTACCCAGGGTGATAGCTTGAGGTTCTGTCTCCAAAAAAAAAAAATGATATAATTTTCATAGGCCAAACATGCACCACATGTAAGTTATCAGTACAGTAGGCCTAGTTCCTTATGTTGACCACCTCCGTATGTTGAACAGTTTGTTACAGTCCCTTGTGTGGTCAACTTACAGAGGTTTTACTGTATAAGTTCCTATTAATATATAACATAACTAGACCTAATGGAAAATCTATTAACTGTCTACCACAATGACAAAGTAGGTGTAAGTGCAAATGATAGTTCAAGATATCTTCAATCATAAAATGAGGGAGTCACATATACTGCTAACTACTCTGAGTTTGTAGCCTTCATTCATAAGGGAAGGCTTTTAGTCAGAAGTTAGTGCAAATAAAGAAAGACATGTTTTTCCTTCCAAGTTTCCAGGCTCCTTGAATTTGTCTCCCTGAATTCTGTATCTCTTAACTTCTAAGGGGCCCCTGGCTCCTGAAGGAGTATGAGCTATGACACCATGGTACTCTACCAAGGGCAACATAATGAGACTCTGTGTCCAAAAAAAAAAAAAAAAAATGAGAATGCTCTTTATGTACCTATCTAGGACTCCTTTTGAAAATAGCAAAAGGATGGCTCGGTGCCTGTGGCTCAGCAGGCTAAGGCGCCAGCCACGTATACCTGAGCTGGCGGGTTCGAGTCCAGCCCGGGCCCGCCAAACAACAATGACAGCTGCAACCAAAAAATGGCCGGGCATTGTGGCGGGCACCTGTAGTCCCAGCTACTTGGGAGGCAGAGGCAGGAGACTTGCTTGAGCCCAGGAATTGGAGGTTGCTGTGAGCTGTG
>CAUYRH010068530.1:0-33916 GCA_963574655.1 Perodicticus potto
TGTAGTCCCAGCTACTTGGGAGGCGGAGGCAAGAGACTCGCTTGAGCCCAGGAATTGGAGGTTGCTGTGAGCTGTGGATGCCACAGCACTCTATCCAGGGGTGACAGCTTGAGGCTCTGTCTCAAAAAAAAAAAAAAGAAAGAAAGAAATGGCATTAATCTAATTCAAACCCTTTCAGAAAACAGAGGAAAGGAAGCGCTTCCTAATTCATTTCATGAGGCAAGCATAACCTTAATATCAAAACCTAACAAAGATATTATAAAAAGAAAATGGCAGACTAATATTTCGCATGCTCATAGATGTAAAAAATCTTAACAAAATATTAGCAAATCAAATCCAACAATATATGACAAGGATAATATAGCATAACCAAATAGGATTAATTCAAGGAATGCAAGGCTAGCTTAACATTAGAAAAGCAATTAACACAATTTCCTGTATTAACAGAAGAAAGGAGAAACCAGTGCTATCATTTTAACAGGTATGCATTTGATGGAATTCAGCATTTACTTATATTTAAAATTCTTGATATACTAAAACTAGACAAAAACTTCTTCAATTTTCTAAAGGGATTTATGAAATACCTGGAATTAATATCATACTTAAGAATGACATTGAATTCTTCCTTCTCAGATCCAGACCAAGGTAAGAATGTTCATCTTTATCACTTCTGTCAACATTGTGCTAGAGATCGTTGCCAAAAAAAAAAAAGGATGTACTAATGAGAAAAGAAACAAATCTCTTTCTTTGTTTGAAAATGACATTGTTTACATAGAAAATCAAAGGTATTCACAGTATTTTCAAAGCAGCTACTAGAATTAATAAACAGCTTGAACAGACTGCCACATATAAGATTACTATGCAAGAATTAATTGTAATCCTATGTAATAGTATCAAACATATACAAAGTAAAATTTATAGAAATTTCTTATATAATATGTGGTGGCATCAAAAATCATTTATATAAAAATTTAACAAAAAAAGTACAACAACAAAAGTAATATAGACTTCTGTATTGAAAACTCTAAAACTTTGCTACAGAAATTAAAGAAGACTTAAATAAATGAACAAATTTAATGTTTCCGTGGATTGGAGGACTCAATAATTTAAAATCAGTTTTCTCATATGATTTTATAGATTCAATGCTATCTAAATGAAAATCCCAGAAGACTTTTTGTAAAAATGAAAATGTCCCTCCTAAAATCTACATGGAAAAACAAACTTCCTATAACAGCCAAAATAATCCTGAAGATGAGAAACAAAATTGGAGGACTTGCATTGCCTGATTTTAAGACCTACTATGATACTATAATAGTCAAAATATTCTGGTACCAGGCTCGGCTCCTGCAGCTCAGTGAGTAGGGCGCCAGCCACATATACCGAGGCTGGTGGGTTCGAGCCCAGCCTAAGCATGCTAAACAATGACAGTTGCAACCAAAAAATAGCTGGACATTGTGGCGGGTGCCGGGAGTCCCAGCTACTAGGGAGGCTGAGACAAGAAGATCACTTAAACCCAAGAGTTGGAGGTTGCTGTGAGCTGTAACACCACAGCAGTCTACTGAGAACATAGTGAGACTCTGTCTCAAAAAAAAAAAAAAAAAATTCTGGGAATGGCATAAGAACTGTTCACTAGATGGGTAGAACAGGATGAAGAATTTAGAATTAGATCTGTATGTATACCAGTCAATTTTTTTCCGAAGTCGCCAAAGCAAGTTTATGGTTAAAGTTAAGGTTTTCATAAACAAATAGAGCCAGGGAAACTGGATAAATATAAGGAAAAAATGAGTCCTTACCCCACCTCATGTCACCCCAAAATTAATTCCAGCAAAGTCATAGACTTGAATAGTGAAAGCTGTAAAGCTTCTATAGAAAATATAGAATAATTTTTTTTAGCGGTAAAATACTATGAACTGAGCAAAGATTTATTAGAAGATCAGTATTAAACATAAAAGGAAAAGCTTGATAAGTTAGACATCATTGAAATTAACACTATTATTCATTGAAAACATGACACTTGTGAAACGTTATTGTGAAATAAACCATAGACTGAGAGAGGGAATTTACAATGCACATATCTGGCAAAGGCCTCCTATCTGGAATGTATAAAGTCACTAACAAGAAGACAAACAACCAATAGAAAATGGGCAAAGGACTTCAACAGACACTTCACCAAAGAAGATATTCAATGAGTAATAAGCATATGAAAAAGCTGTCAACATTAATTGAGGAAGAACAAATTAAAACCACAGTGAGATGCCATTACACACGCACAAGAGTGGTGAACATTAAAAAGACAAACACTAAATGTTAGCTAGGATTCGGAACCATCTGGACTCTCTGCATTGCTAGTGGAGGGGTAAAATGATGCAACTGCTCTGAAAAGCTATTTCTCACTAATTCCACTTGTAAGTATTTATCCAGGACAAATGAAAATACCGGTCAATAACAAGTCTTACACAAGATGTTCAAAGGTGTTTTAATCATAAGCTCCAAACTGGGGGAAATAAAAACATGTTTATTAACACAAGAGTGAATAAATAAATCATATTTGTACAACAGAATGGTACTCAGCATCAAAAAAAAAAAGGAATAAACTACTGATATGTAGACAGCATGAATGAATTTCAAAGACATTCAGCTGAAAGAAAGAATAAACAACATGTCTTCAAGTTGCTCTGTGCCTGGTGAGCAGGGTACCGGCTGTATGTCTCTTGTCTTCTTAGCTTTTTGGCTAAGATCAAGTGCAGATGTAGCACCCCCTTGACTGCCTCGTAAGGAAGGCTGCCCTTCCTGGAACCCTTAATGGGGGTACAGAGCCCCTTTAGTGGAGTGCAATGCACTCTGCCTGGTGACACTGGCATCCAGCCCCCTTATTCCTTATCCTCCAACTGCATGGAGGAGGCATTAGTGGGGACAGTTCCCTCTAGGACGTCAAGCCAGCTCAGGTCCCCTGGAGCTCTGGGGCTGTGTTTAAGGACTTGTGCTTTATCTACAGGAGATGGGTGGGTAGAGGAGCCACTGGAGATGTTTTAAAAGGTCACAAGTTTTCAGATAGTCAGATAAGTTCTTTTTGGATCACTATGATCTGCTGCTGGTCTGCAATCCTCCCTCTAACAAGAAGACAAACAGCCAATAGAAAATGGGCAAAGGACTTCAACAGAAACTTCACCAAAGAAGATATTCAATGACTAATAAGCATATGAAAAAGCTGTCAACATTAATTGAGGAAACCAAATTAAAACCACAGTGAGATGCCATTACACACTCACAAGAGTGGTGAACATTAAAAAGATTACAAGCAATGATTACATCCACCCAATGCTCCAAGTCATTGGCCTAATGACAGGTTATCCTTAGACGTGTGGGTTCCTGACCCTGCAAGCATCGCCATCAGCTGAGACCCTTAATGCATCTTCTGGACCCTTGCCCATGAGCCAACCCAAGATCTGTTTTCCAAGCTTGCTTTCTTGCAGTGCTAAGAAGGTTTTGTTTTTTGTTTTTTGTTTTTGAGACAGAGTCTCACTCCATCACCCTGGGAAGAGTACGGTGACATCATAGCTCACAGCAACCTTAAACTCTTGGCCTAAAGTGATATTCTTGCCTCACCCTCCCCATTAGCTGGAACTATAGGTGCCTTCCACAACACTTGGCTAATTATTTTTGGTTTGTTTTTGTGTTTTTTGTGTTTAGTATAGCTGGAGACTTACTTTTGCTCAGGCTACTCTTAAACTCCTCAGCTAAGGTGATCCACCTGCCTCTACCTCCCAGAGTGCTAGGATTACAGGCCTGAGCCACCACGCCTGGCATGGTAAGAAGGTATTGAAGCTCTGAAATTCTGTCCCGTTGTTCTGGCATTGAAAAGGCAAACGGCTTTGAGATTTTGGTTGACAAAACTTTTACATAATCACTTGATAATTATTTAATGTATTTGTTCTAAAAAACTCATTCTAGATCCCCAATAATACTTCGATTTGAAATTGGATTTGGTTTCAACCCATGTTGAAATGAAACTCAAGATACTCTGATAAATACTCTCTTAGTCGAAACAATCTAACTCAGTGCTAAATGATTTGATTTCACAATTATCATGGTTAAGATTTGCCATGAATCAATAAGAAAGAAATGTTTATCATGTTTTGTTTTGGGTTTTCTTTTTTGTTTGTTTGTTTTTGAGACATAGTCTCAAGCTGTGGCCCTGGATAAAGTGCTATGGTGTCACAGCTCACAGTAACCTCAAACTCTTGGGCTTAAGAGATTCTGTTGCCTCAGCTTCCCAAGTAGCTGGGACCATAGGCACCCACCACAATGCATGGCTATTTTTTGGTTGAGGTTGTCATTGTTTGGCAGGCGCAGGCTGGATTCGAACCTACCAGCTCTGGTGTATGTGGCTGGCACCCTAGCCGCTGAGCTATAGGAGCCAAGCCAAGGTTTTTTTTTTTTTTTTTTTTTTTGAGACAGAGTCTCAAGCTGTTGCCCTGGGTAGACAGCAACCTCCAACTCTTGGGTTCAAGCGATCCTCTCACCACAGTTTTTCTATTTGTTAGTAGAGTCGGGGGTCTCACTTTTGCTCAGGCTGGTCTCAAACTCCTGAGTTCAAGCAATCCACCTGCCTCAGCCTCCCAGAGTGCTAGGATTACAGGTGTGAGCCACCGCACCCAACTAGGAAATGGATATCATGTTAAAGATCCCATTTATTGAGATAGACACGCACTTATAATATAAAATAATATTTGCTAGAAGGCTTTAGCATCCATACGGTGCTTAGAAGCAAAATGTCATACTTAAAAGGGGAAAGAAAATTATTTAAAATCTATTAATTTGGATCCAGTTTTGCAAAATCATTATGAGCTCCTTGTTAATTTATACGGACCTTGTGTCTTTTTGAAAAGTATGTGTTATTTGAAACCATAAAGAGCCCCAATCTCTGCTAGGAAATATGAGATATATAATTAATACATACGGAGGGTGCCAAAAAAATTATGCACGTTTTAAAAAGCAAAAAACTGTACTAAAATTGTAATAATATATATATCAATAACTTTTGTTATCCTGTATATTGTACCTTGTATCTTGACTTCTGCGATTACAAGGGGCACCCTCTACATATGTGAAAGGCACTATACTCAAAAGGAGCATTAACTATAAAACTGACAGCCTTCAATACCAATTCATTATATAAATGTAAATGCAATTAACTTATTCCCTGACTAGATATTAGCTCCAATGTCTTCTGGAACACATAAGAACTTTTCTTAACGTATAAAGTTTAACATTCCAATTATATTGTAATAGGACATAGCAAAAAATATATTATAACCTGTAATAAGAAAATTGTGTTTGGGAACAGGGAGCAAAGATTTTCACAGCTCACCCAGATCTCTGTGCTGCTGTAAGGCAGGTGGAAACTTGGGTCCATCTCTCTGACTCCACTTCGGGCCTAAAAGAACTGAAGGTGAGCTATGCTCAAAGGCCACTGGACCTAACTCACACTGTTAGCTGGCTGGGAGGCCCCTTTCCTGTCCCACGATGTAGGGTAGACCCAGATGAAAGATTTATTGTCCTAATCCAGAACTGGCATTTGTTTTTGACAACTTAATTGCATTTGCAGAGAAGTTGGGGGCCCTTTTTCTTCCTAAGCTCTTGTGGGCAAGTCGCACATTTTGCACCACCAAGAAGTCTTATGAATTCCCGGGCTAGCCAGGGTGTCTTTGCCTCTCTTTTGACTGAAGTCATGAGCACCTCTCCGCAGCTTAGGTGCTGTGGAGGGGGTTGGGGATAAGAGCCTGAGATCCCCTTCCTTCCCCTTGCCTTTCCATAATTAAAACCTTAAAATCTTAGATTGAAGGATTAAACTGCATACTTTCTAGAAGGGAGAGATTGCTTGTAATTACTAACAGGTAAATGATTTGGAGAAAGAGATGTCACGTGTTGTTTCAAACCTATTTTCAAGAGGCTTGTATTTTTTGACTTCGTAACTGAGAATGTGTGGGCTCCTTTACTTTTAACTCATTTCTTAGAAGTCCCACTCACTTCTGGGTCCTTATATTGCATTCTAGCTTCTGTCCGAAATCAACAGTGTCTCCTTAAAAAACGACTGTAATAAGTAAAATTTCTTCCATGAGCATGGATTTGGCAGGGGGGCCTAAAAACCAGAGAGCAGTTCTCTTAAAAAATGAGGCACGTCCAGATTTCCCTGGTTGGAGTCCTTCTATGGAAATTCTGGCTCTACTCTCTCTATGCATGTTGGAGGACAATTTATGGCAGTCAGTCAGGCAGCCAGAAAAAAAGATTCAGTTGTTCTCTTTCCTATGCACACAGCATGATCACTTGGATTAACTGAAGATTATTTTTTTTTTCTTTTTGGCCAAACTTGATCACATGAGAAAAACCAAACAAATGAAAAAAAAAAAAAAAATCAGTGACCAAGTTGACAAAGAAAAACAGCCTCAGGTGGCCAGTTGGCAGGCTGCCTTTTTCCAAGTGCTAAATATGAAGAGATTGACCAGGTGGCAGCTGCCAGGCTGTCCCCTCAAATGGGAAAATCTAACGAGTGTGGTTTGGATATCAGCTCTGATCCTGTTTTCTAAGCGGCAGCCCCGGCATAGTTGGGGTAGGGCTTTTGTTTCTTTAACGTACATGGAATCAACGCTTGATGCCAAACCAACTCAGAATGCACTAGCAGAACTGGCCTCAAGGTACACTTCTTCTTATCACAGATCCTGCAAAGTCTTTTCGAATGTTAAGCAGCAATTCATTAAGACCCATTTATGTCATGTGTCACTTTTCCTGTGGGCCAGAATGGGAAGTGGTTCCCGTAGAAAGTATATTTATCTGAATCAAAGTAAATGAGTCTTCATTATCCAGGGGCCATTGTCCCACAACTTGAACTACCTGGCACAATAATAATACACTAATAAGAAACCAGAAGGAATTGAGAGGAGCTTTCAGTACCTAAATACTCATGTAGCAGAGTGCATGCACTAAAACTTTTTGGAACAAATCATGGACCAGACCCTGGCACCCTTGCTCAGAGCTCATGTGATCCTGTTGTAAACCGAATTCTACTTAAGTTCCATTGGTTTGGAAGATGAGAGGAGGGCAAGGATGAGGGGAAGGCTAAAGAAGATAGGTAGGCATGATCTGGCAAATATAAGCTCCATGAAGGCAAAGTACTGTAAAGTCCCTGTACGTAGGATAATGTCAGGGTTACATTAGGTGCTAAGTTAATCTGTTGAGTTAATAAATGAGAGCAAAGGAAAAAACTGGCTTTTAGGGACTGTCTGCCAGGAAATCAAGGCGAGGAGGAGAAGAAAAAAGCAGAGGAGATAGAAAGAGGGGCCCTCGCTAAGCATACTGTTCTAAGACCAGTCATAGGGAGCATCACCCAATTCTACCCACTTTGAAAGATCTTGATAACACCATTTTTCTAAGAGATTTCAGTGGTTCTCAACCTTCCTAATGTTGGCCTTTTAATACAGTTCCTGCGGGTCGCGACCCCCAGGTTGAGAACCACTGGCTTAGATGATGATAATGAGGATGGCTATTTATCATCTAACCCTAAGTCATCAAGATCCCAAACTACATAGAAAACAAAATGCATTCATGGTTCTCTTTTCAAGGCCCAGAAAAATACAAAACATTTAAAAAATACTTTCCAAAAATATGTTTGCAATTGTTTTAAGTTTAAAATTTTTTTGAAGGTAACAGTTTTCCACCAATGTAGACTATAACTGACACCAACAACAGCAGAAAAAGCTAATAGAAAAGTGATTACATTACTGATGGCACATATAATACCTGTCACACTTGTATCTAGCTAAAGGGTTACCATGTTTGGGCATGCGTGGCTCAACATCATGTGACTGACCTTTAAGAGCGGTGAACAATGCCCCCTGCCATGCAGGGGATAGAGTTTTCCTGAACTTTGCATGTACACAGAAAATTCCTGAATTTCTTTTAATGTGGTATCAAAGGCCAGAGGCATAGAAATGGGGAAAATCACCCAAAGTTAAGGCATAGTTTGGGCTGGCTTTTTATTGCTTTGGGCTTTGCTCTCTCCAAGAAATGCTAGTGACACTTGAAAGGAATTTTGGTAGAAAATTGTTCGTGTTAAAAAAAAAACAAACCATGAATTATTTTGAATCTCTGGAAAGAGTAAGCAGAAATCAAAACATAAGAAAAATCGAGGGTCTTCCATAGAACACTGAGGGGCAAATATGTGTATATTGTCCTCAGTTTACCAATAAGTCTCAGTTTACTAACAGTTTGGGCACATCTCCTAGAGTCACAGGGCAAAAGAAGGGGAAAAGCAGTGCTCAGAGATACATTTCCTAAATAGCAGTTTGTTACAAATTTTCTCTGTACATTTACTTATATCCTAAAACTGTTCTTTAGAAAATCTGAAAACTCAAGCACTGCCTTGATCGTCTGAAATTGGAAAAAAGAATAAGCGAGCGAGAGGTCTCTGTGGGCGAGTAGCTCAGCCTCTCCAGGTGTCTGACGCGGACTAACTGACTGGAAGACACTTGATTAGGTACCTGGGATGCCGGGACAAAAACACAAAGAGACCGTGGGCATCTTGGAAGTGGGATCCTATCTCCCGACTCTAGAAGCAGGAGAAAGAATAGAAGTGGTTGCTGAGGCCGTAGGGCTCTGTTGCTTCACACTGCCCAGAGACTGCTTTCCCTGGGGGAGTCTCGCCCACTCCCCAAGGCCCTGGAGGGACTAGACTCAGGGTTAAATGCTCTTAGTTTGAGCTTTCCCAGAAACAGACCCTGAGGCACGGATTTGCGTGCACTCAGACACTGGGGAAAAAGTGGAGGCCTGGGATCGGAGCAGGAAGGAATGCAATAAAGGCTGTGTCATTAGGCTGGTTGCCACTGTAGGCATGGAGCCCTATGCGTGTGTGGGGCCTAGGGAACACTGGAAAGGATGAGACTTGGAGTTAGCCCATACGAGGGGCAAGAGAACTGGGGTTTTTGTACATCATCCCCCTGGTTGAGGGCTGATCCTGGGGACTGGTAGCCTATCTTGCTTACAAAGCAGAGCCCTTGGGCAAAGAGACATAGGGGCCATACTTGGATGTGTAGCAGGTGAAAAGCCACGGAGGAAAGGCAAGGGGATAGTATTGGAGTATTGACAGCATCTGCTGCACTGTCCCGCTTCTCCTGCTACAAGCTGAGTCATTAGAGCACCAGCGATTGGGCTGGGTTGGCCGCATGGCCCACGCAGTGCCAGCGCAGACCCTGCTGATCTTCGTATATGGAAGGATTGATGCTCTCTCCACTGTGGTTGCTGAGTGACGCTATGTCAGCGTAGAGAATCCGCAGCCCTGTGGGAAACTTAGTTGTAGGAAGAAAGAATGAGGCCAACAGATAAAAAAAGAAGAGATGGAAATGAGATGATTTGAAAGAAAAAAATCACTACATCATTTTCATTTGTATCTTTGAATACAGGTTGGGCTGTTGTCAACTTCAATTCTGGACATCCTAAATATGAACCGATGTATCCCTTTTGTCTTCTTGCTTAAGTCAGTTGTTGTTTGTAACCAAAAGAGTTTGGCCTAATATAAAGATGGTTGTCTTCAACCATTTTCCTCCCCTGTTGCACTCACGGGGGAGTCTGGGAATGTCACTGGATTGTACACCTGGTAGAAAGTGAGCTAGTTGTCTCTAACCACGTCATCTGGAAGTGGTTAAACAGTGTATCTCCAATTGAAATGGGAGATGGGGAGGGCAATGTAACAATGAGTGCCCCAAACCAGGTAAAGGATGCCCTGGAGAGGAATTAGAGAACAGCAGATTCCAGCTGTCCCAAAGCATAGCACTCAAGGGCTAAAGCAGGAAAAATAATTAGGGATTCTTTCCAATTCCCTGATTGTTGAGAGAACAGAGCTGGCATGGCTAGCAGGAAGGAACCCAGGAAGATTGGATTGGGGCTTTGAGTCAGGCAGGGAGGGAGGGCAGGACATGGCTAGAAGGACAGAGTGCTTACAGCATGGAGGGCACTTTTGCAGGATGTGGCAATTCAAGGCATGGCCAGGCGGAGGGTGGAACAGCTGAGAGGCTACCCAGGGCCACAACCCCAGAGTCTGGCTGGGCATTCAAGATGCACGACACAGGGGAGGTGCCTGGTCACTGATGGGTGTTGCTGTGCTCGTTGGTGGAAGTCACCACAGCGCAAGGTGGCAGGGAACCAACAGTGGGCTTGGCAGGGCCCTAGACACCGGCTGCAGACTGAGGTGGAGGCACGAGGGATCAGAGTGCACTAGGTTTGCTGGAGCCAGTTCTTGCTAACCCCCCCCAAATAGCCAAAATTGTTGCATTTTCAGAAATTTTGCAAGATGACTGTTAAACACAGAAATTACTAAAATTAAATCATCAATGAAGTCATGTTAAAAGTAAAGTTCATAAATACTCAACACTCATTATTCCTGAATTATTTCACTATATTTTAGTAAAATTGTCATCTATGTTCTTGAGGTTACTTACTTTTTTTTATATCTGCATGGTGGAAATACCACAGAATGCTGTGCTACCGCTCACATCGTCTCGGTTCTGGGTTTAGTGATCCTGGAGGTGGTTTGAAATCTGCCAGGAAAAGAGCAATTGCTAATAGTACAAACCAGGACTTATCTTACTGCTTTTTTGACCGTTCAGAATTATGTCTACAATACAACTAAAATGTTAATAATGCAAATGAAACTTACACGAAACATTGAATTCTTTCAGTATTGGAAAAGTCATCATCCGATTCTGCAAAGAGGCCCCTCACATCATTAATTTGAATGATATTCCGAACCATCTTTGTTGTTTTATTTTCATCTTACTTAAACAGAAGTGAAGAACAACATTCACGTAGGAACTACGCTCATTTGTCAATTGCAAGCAATGGATACATTGGCTTTTTCTGTTGGTTGACTATAAATACAAGAGTTCAGCAAAAAGCACAAAGCACTCTGTGAGAATAAATTGGCTGTATGAAATTTAGAAAAAAAGAATATTGAGTATTTTATTGTTCTCAAGTGGTGTGCTGCATATTTTTTATATCAGTAAGATTTAGAATAAACTATGTACATATGTATGCACACAAGTTTTTGCGGAAAGGACCAGTTGTTAACTTTGGTTTGGAGGACCATTCCTTCTCGGTCTGGTGCTCCCAGGGGAGCCTGCAAAAGGAAAGGAGTTTGCTTAAAAAGGGAGCTCCATTTCTTCCAGCATGGAGTGTCTTTGTTATAAAGAGTAAGGACAGTTGGAGTATTTAAAGGGTCTATATCAAGCCCATGATAGGTGAGAGACCCCCGCAGAGACAGGACTGACTGCAGTGAAGGTTGGTCCCCCCACCCCAACCCCACACCTGACATTTGCACCGTCCCCATCCCTTGGATTTTAATTTGTGCTTTTAATTCAAGTCACATGTGTAACTTGAGAACCCATAAATCACAAAGGGTCTTTCAAACAAGGTTAGTATGTAAATATAAAATATAACATTAAACTCCCATCATTAATATTGAAGAGTAAGTCAATATTTGATAAAAATCGTCTCAGGGGAATGTGCCTTTCAGCCTGGTTTTATGCCTCGCAGACTTATTCAATTATTATTTAATTACCTGGTTAAATGTCATGGCTTACAAAGCAGGGATTATATGAATAATAGCATAAGGTTTATTTTAAAGCAGCCCGACATTAGATAGAGCTGATTTTGTTTTACCCTCTCACAGAGCACAGAATTGACATTAGTCCTCTGCACCTGGTTTTGAATGAATTGGTTCTATTTAAGCTTTTTCTCCCCCTCCTGCTCCTTTTCAAAAAATCATCCTCGTGTATTTGTCATATTTTTCCAGTCTTTCAGCTATTCTCCACCCCACCTCTTCTTCTGCCCTCTGGGAGTCTTAATTCCATAGTAAATCAAATACCTTAACAAAGGATTGCGCCTGAAACCCAGAAATAGAAAATAGATGCTGGGTCACAGAGAACAATCTAGTTTCAAAAGAAGGTGGTGCACCACGCAGGGCAGTTTCCGAGCCAACACCTTCTGACTGAATGGTTTGCTGTTTAATTCATCACTGTAGGTCGCTATAGCAACCGCTCTACGGGAAGGATTTATTGGCACCTAGATGGACTTTATTTCCCTGGCATTTGAAGAGGAGGGCGAAGACAACACCTAACGAGAGGACTGAGGGACATTAAACCGCTCCCTTTGCAGCTTTATCATATTGGACCAACATTTGGGGCCTTTTGAGCCCCGCCTTTTGTCAGTCGGAGAGTGGCCGAGGTGCTCTCTGGAGGGGAGCGGAGAGGGCCCAAGAGGGTTGGGGCGAAGGCTGGGAGGACAGCTGAAACGTGGCGGGCCACTCCGGCCTTTTGTTCTCTGCCATCTGTGTGCTGTGGTTTTGGGAGTGGAGCCAAAGCGATGTTACCTGTATTGTGCTCCGCAGAGCTGGGGCGCCAACGTGGTCCTGCCTCAGACACTGGGGCCTCACTTGCAATGACAGGGCCATAATAGCCAGGCAAATAAACTATCTGAACATTTGGCTTTATGAATATTGAGCAAAATTCTTCAAATAAATTATGAAAATGACTCTAAGCGAGCAGACATCTGAATCCCATTGCAAGCCCAGGGCTGCTGATTTGTAATGCTAAGTATGATAATAGTCGTATAAATGAGGAATACTTTCAAAATAACTGATGAGCTTCAAAAACTGATGCACTAAAAGGGTAGCACTTACTGATTGCTCTTAAAGAACAGAGCCTAGGGCGTCTGGCTGACCAGAATACACACAAAATAGATGTGCATACAGCATCTTTCTACGTCTTGAATTCAAGGTCATATTACACTGCCTTAAACAATTATAATTTGTAAGGTGTCATATAGCCTTTCAGGAAGTCATTTTGGCAAGAGATAATGAAATCTTTCAAATTTTGAATAATCTTTGACTCAGCAGTCCCACCTCTGGCAATTCGTCCTAAGATAATAATTGTGATATATACAAAGTCTTGGCAATAAGAAAGTTAGTCCCAGCATGCATAATTACTTAACCTTCAGAAATCCTCTAAATGTAAACCATAGGGAACTGTTTAAAAGAAATTATGGAATATCCACGTAACAGAGTGTTATCTTTTGAATATGCTACTGAAGTGTATTTGATAACATGGAAACATTTGAAAGATAGTACTGAAGAAAAAAGGTCACTACAGAATACGTATGGCTAATCACATTTTTAGGAGCACATATAAATAAAAAACTGTTGTGATACACTATGATATTAATGACTATTATCGTGGAATCCATCCAGAGGAATCAGAGATGATTTTATTTTATTAATTATGCTTGCTTATATTTTCTGGGGTTTTCAACAGTGAATTTGTTTTCCTACTGCATTATAATTTTGTAAAAGTACTGTACAAAGAAAACGTACTCTTTTTACATTTCGGTCTGTTAATCTCTCACGTAATTCTTATCCAAGCTATTTTAGGAGAAGGAAAATCCTGGCCACACGCTCCTGCCTCACGTGTCCTGATAGGCTTGCGTTTACTCTGGAACTTAATAGGACCCAGATGTCCAGGTTTTCTTATATGCAGGGAGATGTGGTATGAAACCCTTACGCTGGTAAGTCTTGGTTCTCAGATCCATAGTTTAGGGATGCCCCTCCGAGTCTGGGAGAATCAAATTGCTAGGAGCAATGACCCAGGAGACAAGGGGAAGGAGAAATGAAGGTGGTTCTACAATTAGAGCAGAAAGTGTTCTAAATGCAGTGCGACTATAAAATAAGGGGATTGTATACCTGTCTTGTAGAAAACAGCCTCTCCATTGCGTGGTCCCATCCAGGGCCATACAGAAATAAAGCGCAGAACCTCTGCAGAGCCTTGCTTTCGGGCAGAAAGACCACCCGGGCCGACGGCCTTTCCCCTCTCTCTGGCCACCCCTAGGAGTCAGGAATACGACAGAGGATGCCGGTCTCTCTCCTCTCCCACCCACCCAGCATAGGTAATCATCAACAATCAACCAGTCAATCAATTGGAGTTCACTTTTGAGCTGGGCCCCAGCATCACTACAATGGACTCTAATCTACCAGGCTTGCTCTGCACTGCAGCAGCTAACGATGCAGAGAACCCGGAACACCTTTACACATCAGATATTTTAGAACTCGAAAAATGCAGTGCATTGCTTGCTGCTGTTGTTCTAGGAATAAAAAGCCATATATATGTTTATCCGAACCTCCCCACCTTCTGAATATATGGGGGTATATATAAAGTATTTTCAGCGGTTGCTATAGTTTTTTACACAAGTTTATATTGGCAACCTTTGCATAAACTTATTATATTAAAAGAGTTACATGAATTTGATTTTAGAGAAATAATCTATCCTTGGAAGGAAAGTGTCATCACCTCCATGTAAACAATATTCCTCTGCAAACAATGCCCTTTATTTTGGCAACGTCTTTCCTGCCATCTGCCTTGCAAAGCACTTGCCAGAGTTGCAATAATAATTGAGTTACAGAGGGAATTAGGTGTAATGGAGGGGAAGGAAATTGATTGCTTAATTTTTATTAACAGAAAGAGAGAAAATTGCAGTGCCCTGCTGTGAACTGAAATGAAACAAAGAGGAAAGATACAGAGAGATGACTCCAGGTGGCGGGAATGCTCCTGCACAAACATTAGCAATCCCACAGGGAGACTGAGAAGAGGCCAAGGCTAGCAGAGCAGAGGAAACTGGAAGGGAAGCAAGAGGGCAAAGTTACAGCACAAAAGGACTCAGACACCTGGAGAGCATGTACTTCTGCTGGGGAGAGTGGCTGACGTTTTACTCTATTCTGCCAGTCTGAAGGTCAAGGATCACATCGCCGCCAGGCTGAAGTTGGAGACAGTGGGGAGGGGGCACATGTGTTTAGATTTAACAACTTCTGAATCTTGCCTCCCTGTGAGGCAAGTGCCTCTGAAGGAACCAAAAGTCTATAAAACACCGGATGGATTCAGGGGAGCATTCAGACTTCACCAGGACTAGGCTGCAACCTCTGAGCATTTGTGCCCTGGGGTGTGAATTAACAGGAGGCTGCCTGAGCCAAGTCGGACCGGCCCCCACTCCACCTTTCTGTGAGGTTATCTTCCTCTCTAGGGCAGCTGCCACCCTGGTAGCCTGTCTGTGGCTCCCTGGAACCCTCACTGATCTGGACATTATTAGTTTCACACGTTTGGTCTGTGTGACATAGGAAAGAAATGGACCTCCTGGATGTCAGGTGAGAAAAGCAATCAACTTAGGGATGGAGGCTCAGATGATAACATCATAGTATCATCCAGTCCATGTAATGCTATTCTACACTGTCACCTGCATGGTGGATTTGCCAGCGTCTGGTTTCCCCTGTGAAAGGTGTGCGGGCTTGAGTGTGGACGGGGGAACTGAGGCCCTGATTGCATCCAGCCCCTGGGTGAGGTGGGAGGGGACCTCTTCGTGTTGGAAGGCTGCATTAATTTAGCTAAACCAAATAAGGCTGCATTCAAGAAACTTCAGTTAGTTATACTTAACATCGTACATTATTGTGTAAAAAATCTAACTACGATACATGTAATAATTTCAAACTATGAACACTGTTCATTTTAAAGTGAACTTTTTCATGACTTTGTGGTGTCTGCTTTTTGTTGGGAAGCATTTGAATATTTGGTTGCAGAGGGAGGTCCACAGTTTCAGGAGATCTCCTAGATGGGTATCAGTCATTTGTGACCTCAAGGGTGTCTTGATTTGGGTAAGGCAGGAGAATGTAGAGTCACAGCATCACGTGGTTGAAAAGCAAGAAAGCTATTTTCAGGCTTGTTGGTTACTGAAAGCATGAGTATTCTAACTGCATTTTTTCATGTTTCAATCGGCTCTTTCTTAGCATCAAATAATCACTTTAAAATGTCATCTACTGAGAGCTCAATCAATACTACCTGTAGTTCTTTAGGAGCCTTGTTGATATCAACTGGGTGAGGCTGAAATGCTAATTTGAGTGTGATGTCATGGCTCTCAAAGTCAGTGTCCCTTTCACTGTATTCTCCAAGTAATAGTCTTCGAATGATTTGCATAAACAAACCCATTTTATCTGGCTCATCAATAACTTTTGCTAACTGGGGAAAATGTTCATCCAAAATTTCCTTTTAAAGAAGTGTTTTGAAAAAAGACAGCTTTTTTTGAAATGCTTGAATTTTTGGACACATGTTTTTACCTTACAAAGAAATATTCAAGTCATTTCCATTTGATCTGATATCACGCAGAAAGGTTGCATTCCTACAGAAATCTTCTTTCAATAATTCACATTGTTGATTCTGTTCTTCATAAAATTTAACTATCTGTTCTCACAGAGATAAAATTTTGGCTAACATCTGTCCCTGTGATAGCCAACATACTTTAGAACAGTGGTTCTCAACCTTCCTAATGCCGCAACCCCCTAATACAGTTCCTCATATTGTGGGGACTCCCAACCATAAAATTATTTTCATCGATACTTCATAACTGCAATCTGGCTACTGCTATGAATCGTAATGTAAATATCTGATAGGCAGGATGGTCTTGGCGACCCCTGTGAAAAGGTTGTTCAACCCCCAAAGGGGTCATGACCCACAGGTTGAGAACTGCTGCTTTAGAACGATAGAGCGATTGACACTGAACGCCCTGTCGTTCAACTTTAGCTTGTTACAACACTGATGATGCCCTTTGCATTTTCATGAATATAGTTAAAAATAATCATAACTTGTGAAAAGTGTCAATTAAAATAGTAGCAGATTCATAGCGAAGGAAATCTTCTGTTATGACCCAAAGGAAGCATAAAACCTGCACCAAGTCAGTAGCATAAGTTTATTCATCCAAAGCAATTAAATAATATATATTTTCCTTTTGAAGTATCGCATGAAGTTGTTCTGTTAAGTTGAAGGCTAGTTCATACTATGAATCAGTTATGGTTTCCCTTCATTTTTGTTTCATTTTTATTCCTTTGAGACAGAATCTCATTCTGTTGTTCTGGGTAGAGTGCTAAGGCATCATAGGTCACAGCAGCCTCAAATTCCTGAGCTCAAGCAATCCTTTGTCTCAGCCTCCTGAGTAGGTGGGACTACAGGCACCTGCCACGAAACCTGGCTAATTTGTCTAGTTTTAGTAGAGATGGGGTTTCACTCTTGCTCAGGCTGGTCTTGAACTCCTGAGCTCAAGTGATCCATTCCCTCAGGCTCCCAGAGTGCTAGGATAACAGGAGTGAGCTACTGCGCTACACTGCCTTATGACTGTCCTTAAAAGAAGCAGTTGTTTATACTTTGAAACATTACTGGGGTCTGAGCTTATTACACTGACAATGCATTCTTTCACAATTTCTACTGAATGGCTTCCCTTTTCCCCTCAAGTATATAAGCTACTTTATAAGTTGCTTCAGCGGCATTATTTCCAGCTCTTATTGCTGCTTGAAAGAATTGTCTTTGGTTTTGCTTTTCATCTTTTAATTTCTTCAATACAACCTTTATGCCTCTCCCTCTAAGTTAAAATATTTCTGGTTCTTATAAGCCTTATAATGCTAATGAGCACTTCATTTCTTTAATGTTGATATTGCAGTATCACAAAGCAAGCAAATCATGTTATCTTTAGCAGAAACAAGGTAATACTGCAATTCCCAATCCTCATTAAAATATTTGTTTTCTTCCTTCAGCATTCTCTTCTTGGTCTTCCTTGACAGGATGGGCTGTTAAGCAGAGAAAATTAAAAAATATCGTGGATCTGTGCAACTATTTACATGTTCCAGTTCAAACAGAAACACAGAGCACCACTGTCAAAAGCTGATAACAGACTGGCAACTCAATCCCCATAAACTCTCACCAACCAGCCTCCTAGGGTAGTGCTGCCAGTCAGATCGGGAAGTTATAACAAACTCATGAGCATAGCAGCTATCAATTTTGCCCTATGGCTTACTAACATTCACTTAGAATGAAATAGTCTGGGAGCATTATTTTGTTGCAACTTATTTTTTGGTATTTTAAATATGTTTATTTTTAAAATAAAATATATAAAAGACAAAGACATATTACAAATAAAAGGATTTGTTCTGTAAAATTTGGATTCAGCCAAAGGATGCACTTAAGAACCTAAAGCGTGGCAGATTCTCCATCCCTTCCCTAGGGATTCTATCCTCCTGACCTCCCTCCTGCAGGATTCCTGATTCTGGGCAGTAAGTTCATAGGCTTTTCAACTGGGAACTGTAGAAGCAGACTTTCTTTTTTTTTGTTTTTTTTTTATTGTTACATACATGTATTTCATTATTCTTCATTGCATTATTTCCCCCCCCCACCCCTCAGTGGTAAGACAGAATTGATTTACAGAAAAGAATACAGAAAACACTAAAGCTCCTGGTAGAGGGAGAGAATTCAAGTGGGGAGAGAGAAGCTGTCTCCGTTCCTCTCCCAGTCTTTCCCCGTTTCCTCTTTTAGGCCTTTAGCCTCAGGGTATATATAGGTGTATGGGTTCCTTGGCCAGGAAACGAATGAATACAGTCCCTTCCATTGGGGGCAAGGTGAATGAGTGTATCAATGAATGGATACCGTCCATTCATGGAATTGAGGCCTAGGAAATTCACAAGAAATTGACCTAGGCATAGGAAATGGGGGTTCCACATTTAGTCCTAAGTGTAAAGTGAAGGAGACACCAAGGCACAGGTGTCTTGTCAGCAGTTGTCCAGCCTTTTTGGCTATTGGAGCCTCTGGTGGGGGTTGGAGGTCCCCCTCCTTGCCTGTCGGTATTGTATTTTTTAACTCTGGTGTTCATTTGTTCATTGCTAGTATATAGAAGCACTTTTTTTTTTTTTGGTATACTTCCTTGTATTTTGTCATGTTCCTGAACTAACTTATTAGTTTTAAGAGTTTTTTTTTTTAATTCCTTGAGATTTTCTGTATAAACATGTCATCTAAAAACAGGGACAGTTTTATTTTTTTCTTTCCAATCTGCAAGCATATTCTTTTATTTCTCATCCTTACTTTATTATACTGGCCATAAATTTTTTTTTTTTTTTTTTTGAGACAGAATCTCACTGTGTCACCCTTGGTAGAGTGCTATGGCCTCACAGCTCACAGCAACCTCCAACTCTTGGGTTTAAGTGATTTTCTTATGTCAGCCTCCTGAGTGGCTGGGACTACAGGTGCCTGCCACAATGCTCAGCTATTTTTTGGTTGTAGTTGTCATTGTTGTTTAGGTGGCCCAGGCCAGACTCAACCCGCCAACTTTGATGTATGTGGTCAGCACCCTACTCACTGAGCTTCGGGCGCTGAGGCAGGTCATAACTTTTAATAAGAGTGAAACAGACATCCTTGATTTGTTCTTGATCTTAGAGGGAAATCATTCAGCCTTTCACTATTAAGTATAATGTTAATGGTGAGCTTTTTGTAGATGCCTTTTTAACAAGTTGAGGAAGTTACCCACTATTCTTATTTTCTGAGAGAGGTGTTTTTTGTCATGAATGGGTATTGAATTTTGTCAAATATTTTACAAAAACATGTGGGTTTTTTTTCTTTTACATGGTAGATAACAATGAGTAATTTTCAAACATTGAACAAGTCTTCTTGTAAGCTTAGAATAAATTGGGCCCTTTTTTGGGTCAAAACCTGTTGGCATTTCTGGGTTGCTGGCTTCTCAAGTACCTAGTCAGTACTCTATTTTCTCGTCACATCATATAAATCTTTTGCTTTTTTCAAATACCTAGTCAAAAACCCAGGGAACTCACCACCATGTTCCTGTTTGGGTCCCGTTTGGTCTTCCTTCTTTTTAATTCTTCCTCCGCAGGGACCTGTCCTTCTCAGTGAACAATAAATTCTCCAAAGGCCCTTAAAGGCTGGGGTCTGTCTGCGAATACTGTAGCTAATATAGTCATGTATATAAAATAGGCAACTTCTGGCTTGGTGCCCATAGCACAGTGGTTATGGTGCTGGCCACATAGACCTAGGCTGGCGGGTGTGAACCTGGCCCTGGCCAGCTAAACAACAATGACAGCTGCAACAAAAAAAATAGCCGGGCATTATGGTAGGCACCTATAGTTCCAGTTACTTGGGAGAGTGAGGCAAGAGAATTGCTTAAGCCCAAGAGTTAGAGGTTGCTATGAGCTGTGATGCCACGGTACTCTACCAAGGGCCACATAGTGAGACTCTGTTTCAAAAAACAAACAAACAAATAAATAAATAAAATAAAATAAAATAAAATAAAATAGGCAACTTCAATTATTGGAAATCTTGATTTTTGTTTTTGGATTCTAAATGTCCAAAGGAAATAGTCCAAATATTTCAGAGTTGATGTGGAAAAAAAAAACCCTTATTTTTCCATTTGATGACACATTCCAGTTTATGAAGATTCATAAGACAGCCTAGAGTCTTTCCCTATAGGTGCTGAATAGCATGAGATGGGCTTAGAACTTGGATTTGTGCTTTCTGAGCAATATGGTGTCAGATATAGGTAGGTAATTATACTTGCAAGAATCCTGTAGCCCTCACACAGGGCTGAGTCAGTCCATGAAGTGATCTGCAAACCGTCATTACTAACATGAGAAGGAGAGGAATAGATGTGCTGTCACAGTCCAATTTTATTTCTGTGAACAAATTGCTTCCTCTGTAGCAGGGGGGGAGGGGGGAATGTGCCTGGGGTGTCATGATGGGTTGTAAAACACAGAGTCCCAAGGAAGAGCCTTGCTGTATCTCATTAAAATATGGCCCTAAGGTGAAAAAATGAGGTGGTGACATCTGACTAATAGAACACTGTGAGAATTATTCATGATGGGTCATAAAATGAAAAGGCCAGGATGCCCACAGAGCAAAGCAGCCAGCAAGGCTGGGGTGTAGTTTGCATAATGCTTCTCTAGATGACAAATTCTGGTCATAAATGCCTCCCTGAAACTTCCCGTCTACCAGGGCTACTTAGGTGAGTGGCCAGTGGTATTTAAAGTGGCCAGCATGCAGATGATATGGATGACTGCAGCTGAGATGCAGGCTGTGGCCTGGGTCGCCCAACACATTTCACTTGGTTTCAGAGGACTGGGCTGTTATTTATCTATTTTTGGCATAAGACTTATCTTTGTAAGTGATTTTCCAGAATGAGTAGAAAATTACCTTTGCATGTGCTGAGCCTCTCTAAGAGGATGGTGAAAGAAAATCCCAGGAGCATGCCAGGCTGGAGACAGACGTCAGAAGGGATCCGAAGTGGGCTGAAAATATACAAAGAACCAGAATCCTGAAACCCTGAGATGGTATAACAAATCGGGCCTCCAGAGACACCTGCGCATTTTCAGAGGTGGGGATTTGCAGCTTTCTGCTTACATCCAGTTGTATATATGCCCCTCTAAAAGTTACTAACCATGATGGCTGGTGCCTGTAGGAAGCTAATGATCAGTTGTCAATTTCCACAGGGGTGTTCAGCTTCTCTCTCCTTCCACCCTCAGCCTGCTCCCTGAAATCCATCCTGCATGTTCTCGGCACTGAGAAGGTTCTGGGTCTCTGTGATTCTATCTCCATTATTGCAAAAGTGACTCAAAGGTGCTGTCGTACTGACATTGCAGCTTGTCTCTACCAACAAAGACAGCAGAGCTTTGCCGGTGGCTTCCAAAGCTAACAAGAGAAGGACAAAGCTCTCCTAGGTGCTAGTTCCCCTCTGTCAGTGCCTGGAAAGAGACTCTGGGAAGTTCTCTAGTCCTCTGACTTCAGTTTGAGAGGTCCCTTTGTGCCTTTCGGAGTTCCCAGAACCTTCTTCTCCCGTCCCAGCTGCTGTGCAAAACTGTGAATAATGGCCCAAGTTACAAAGGCAGTCTCTATTAGCCATGCTAACCTCAACCCTGACCTTAGCCATTTTTTTTTCATTTCCCACATGTCTTCTCAAACATTCATTACTATTAATTGGCATGAGCTGTTTTTTCTACGTCTTTGTTTAAATATGACACCACAAAGGGTCATATAGGTTTTAGTTTATTGTTATTATTTTACCTTTTAGAGAAGATGCACAAGTAGCTATACCTTCCAGAAAACAGATTCCAAATGGAACATTACCAAGAGCAACACATTCTTAAAGCAACACTGATTAGAATTACAACTTTCCTGGAAGCTAGAGGTTATTTCCACAAGCCATAGAAACAATCTCTAAAGTTCAGATCCATTATAAAACTCTTGTGTTAGATATAACATCGACAAGTATCATTAAAGGATTCAGAAGAACATTTTGTGGTGTTTTCATTTAGTTTTAGTTGTTGCAGTGAGGGAAAGAGGGATTTATTTTCTTCTCCTTAACTAGCTGAGATTTCTCTGAACAGCAATTGGAAGTGGCCATTATTTCGAGGGCTGGGTTTCCATTCCTTAGCACTGACAGAAATAAAGCAGTCCTGTTTTATTAAAGTACGAAAATATTTAGAAAATTAAAATATGGAGAAGGAAAAAGCAGAAAGAGAATTTAACAAATTGAATATGGAATGTGTGATGTTCCACATCTAAATTATCCTTTCCACCTCCAGCCTCCTTCCCGCCCTCCTCTAAGTGACTTATCTGTCTTCTTTCCATGGAAAGGGGAACTATCCATCATGTGACCCGGCTCCATTTCCCTTCCTGGTGGGTCATAAACCACTCCAAACTCCAAACCGAGTTGTGCCCTCACCCACCCTGTTTCAGAGGCACAAGAAGACTTCTCCCTCCTCTTGACTTGCAACTCTGTCCCTTCTCTTACTACATTTGTTGCCTCAATTTCCTTTCACTTTCGTCTCCCCGGTTCCTCTTCTCTCCCACCTCCACGCTCAAGTCTCCTTCACTGTTAATTTGATATAAGCTTGACCTTGTTCCAGGCCCTCGCTTTCTGTCCTTGAAAGGGGGGGTCTGCATCTGCCTCCTCAGCGGTCTCCCTGCCTGCCACCCACCCCACCCCTGCCCAAATTGCTCCCCCATGAAGCCCCAAATGCCAGATCTGAAGGCTTCTCTCCTGCCCTTCTTAAGGAAGGTGAAGAGCAATCTCACCTTCTCCAGTGACTCTGGCCACCAAGCCAGGTCACGTGATGGAGAGCCCCCCTTTCCATGGAAAGAAGAGGGATAAGTCACTTAGAGGAAGGCAGGAAGAAGCATGGTGCTAGAAAGGGTAATTTTGATGTGGAACATCACACATTCCATCCACCTGGGATATTTTTCTATCTTCCTCCTTTTTGGACACTCCCCTCCTGCAGGGGTCTCTCCCTGATAAACCCTTCTCAGACCCTTCTTGACTTCTGTCCCTGCCCCTCCCTTGCATGCTGATATTTCCTGGGGTGGGATCTGTCACTTGTCTCCTATTTCTTTACCCATTCACCCTCCCAGAGGGAGCTCACCTTCTCCAGTGACTCTGGCCACCAAGCATGTGCCCGTGGTGATTAAATCTACACATGCGACTTAAGTCTCTTTCTTAAGCATTAGGCACTTGTTTCCAGCTGCATCCTTGTATCCTCCCCAGCCTGGGATCCAGCCCATCATCCCACTGTCTCCCTCCAAGTCCACATTCCCAGTCTCCATCAGGGCTCCCTCTGCTCCCACTGCAGGCCTGACTTTTTGGACGCCTTTCCAGCTCCTTCCTGTCCTTCAGCTTCTAGACAATCCCTTCCAATCCCTCTCAGTACTCCTGCTAAAATGTCTGTTGAGTCCACGCCTGGTAACCTCCCCATGGATCTGGCCCTCAGGCTCCTTCACTGGCACATGCCTCCTGAGTGACTTCCTTCTTCAGGTCCTGTGTCTAACATAAGCTTCTCTCTGCAGCCACAGCTGGAGCAGATCCCAGCATCCCTGCTTTCAAACACCAATGACTTCCTGACACTCACACACTACATCCCCACTACTGGATCAAGCTTTTAGAGTACAGTGTCCTGCGCTGCCCTCATCTCTAATCATTGTACTCGCCTCCCAATCAGAAGTGTTAGAAGGAGCAGAGTGGCTACAATTAAAACATTAATCATACCAGGTATTGACAAGGATATGGATCAACTGGAATTCTTACATACTGCTGGTGACAATGTAAAATAATACAGCTTTGGAGAACTATTTGGTGGTTTCTTTAAAGTTAAATACACATCCACCATATGTTCAAGCCATTCTAAACTCAGGTATTTACCCAAGAGAAATGAAAGCAGGTATTCATTCAAAGACTTGTACGTAAATGCTCCTTGGTTTGTTTATTTATTTATCTATTTATTTTTAAATTTTATTTGGACTCTATCAAGGATTACAGGAAGATCATGTCATTAACGCCTCACAGGCTTTTTTTT
The DNA here is from genome assembly GCA_963574655.1 of Perodicticus potto. Classification (NCBI taxonomy): domain Eukaryota; kingdom Metazoa; phylum Chordata; class Mammalia; order Primates; family Lorisidae; genus Perodicticus; species Perodicticus potto. Next base: position 24,251 of record CAUYRH010068530.1, read on the forward strand.
TGCAGTTTTTGGCCGGGGCTGGGTTTGAACCCACCACCTCCAGCATATGGGGCCAGTGCCCTACTCCTTTGAGCCACAGGCGCCGCCCTCCTTGGTTTATTTATAATAGCTCAAAACCGGACATAAACTATGGTGTATTCGTACAATAGAATGGTATTCAGCCATGAAAAGGAATAAACAATTGAAATATGCAGCAATATAGATCTGCGGAATTATGCTGAGTGAAAGAATTCAATATTTGAAAAGAAAAGTACCTACGATATGATTACACTTATATAAAATTCTGTAAAATACAAGCTGTAATCACAGAAAGCAAATCCACAGTCAGGGAAGGCTAGGGTGAGATTACAAAGGAGCACAAGAAACTTTAGGAAGGATTGGATATGTTTGTTATTGTGATGATGATATTGAAGTGTCTACTTATGTTAGAAGTTTATCAAATTGTACAGATTAAATATATGCAGTTGTATGTCCATTATATTTCAACAGAACTATAAAGAAATTATCCTGGATGGAGGTTAGAATAGTAAAAGGAACATTGCCCAGGGATTAGCAACTACAGAAAACCTCATCCATCCCCAGTGTGGGGAAGAAATCCTCAGAACCCTGACAAAAGTGTAGCAAAAGAAAGCAGAGCAGAAACCAAATTACATGATTACAGCAACCGCCTTCCCATACTCCTGTAAATCCTCCTGACCCTGACAAGAGTATGGCCATCCTGGGAGGACAGCTAGTGATAGAAAGCAGGTCAGAGACCAAATGGCACAGTCACAGCAACTCCCTCTTCACCCTCCTGAAATGCTTCGAGGCCCATGTTTCTGGGAAGCATCAGAATCTCCTACCCTGGTCCTGGTTGGCACTAGAGATAAGGGCTCCATGCACTAGTAACACCTTTTGTGGAAGGCAATAATTCTAAAATTAGTCTTGTCCACAGCACCATTCACTCTGCAGGAAAGATGACTTTCCTCCCCTCTTATAACCTCTTCCCACATTCCAACTACACTAATATAAGTCCCTTGAAACTGTGTGATCTGAGCTGACTTTTGATCAGACTCCATTCTCTTCTTTTATAATAAAGCCTATCCTTAATCCCTGCACTGGTCTGCTCTCTTTCTTGCGGAGCCTGGCTGGACTCTATCCCGAAACATCTCACCTAGGGATGGAGGAACATAAGAAAAGCCCTCATTTGCTTGTCTACGCAGACTGATGGGATCCCTATGAGAGCTGCTGTTTCAATGGTGATCGCTCCTCCTCTCCAGGAAGCTGGGAGCACACACTCTTGTTGCTCTTCAGGACCAGGGAGCTAGCAACCCACCAGTGCTGCCTCCACGGAAGACATCGCTCATGGCAGGAAAAAAAATGGCTTCCTTCTTCCAGCCTCCTTTAAGTCTTCCCTCTACTGACAGAAATAAATGGGAAGCCAGCTGGGGAAGAAGTTTACTTTAAGTTTTCCACTCTGTAACCAGAAGGGAGTGGGGAAAGGCATTTATGAAGCAGGTAAACATGTGTACTTGTTACTTTTGTGGATCTTGTTGTGAGCATGTCCGTGGTTCTCCCATCCTCTGCCACTACTAAACAGCCTGCTATAAAAAGAGGTGTAAAAGCCAAGAGAAAGTACAGGATGCAGGTACAGAGGTGGGAGAAAAGAGAGAGTGCATTTGGGCGCGTGGGGACGGTGTTGGCCAGTGGGAGTAGCTGGGCTTTTCAGCCACCAAACCACTTTGGGGTATTTGATAGCCAGCCTCTGAAAGAAACTCTTCTATAATCCTTCACTATGTGTGTAAACAAACAGACTATGCCACCCCAGAATATGCCTCCCTGGCATGAGTTTATTTTGAGTTGATGATTTTGGGAACCCGCAGACACAGGAGAAGCTTTAAAACTACAGAAGTTATCTTTTATAAGAGAAATTTACTTCTATAAATGAAATGTCCAGTTGTAAGATGCCTCTCTGTATCAGGCTCTAAACCCCCAGAAACTCCTATCAATGGAGAAGGCACTAACTTCAATCTGTATACCCTTGTTCCCTGCTCTTATCCTGGCCACCTTGCCATTATTGAGCCTTCCCCATTCCCTTCTTTCTTTTTTTTCAGCCCATGATGGTATGTGAGGCACTCCTTTTGAGATTTGCTCATTTTTCCTGGGAATTTCTCATGTAAACTGGAGGTGTCTATGTATCTTTGTCTATTCGTGCTGCTATAACAAAATAGCTTAGATTGGTAATTTATAAGCAACAGAAATTTATTTCTTACAATTCTGAAGTCTTAGAAGTTGAGGATTAAGGTGTTGGGATTGTCTGGTCGGGCGTGATTTTCGCCTCTAAGGTGGCAGCTTGTTGCTGAATCCTCCAGGGGGGAGGAGTGCTGTGTCTTCATGTGGGAGAGGGATGGAAGGGCAAGCCATCCCTCCCTCCTACCTGGAGCCCTTTTGTAATAGTACCAATCCCATTATAATAATCACCTCCCAAAACCACACCTCTTAATGCTGGTAAAGTGAGGGTTAAGTTTCAACATAAAATTTGAAACTTAATGGCAGGGGATACTGCCATTCAAACCACAGCACCATGTTTTAAATTTCTGTTTGTTTTTTCTTGTTAATCTGTCTTTCTTCACAGAGGTCCATCCCAACTGAAAACTCAGAAAGTTATGCTTTGAACACAGAAACTTATAATCGATTAAGGAATTCCATTTTCATATCCTACAAATTAAAGTTTAGTTCCTTAAATGCCTGCTGAGTTTTGTCATAATAACCATTTATAAAGCAGAAGCTAATTTAATGCAGGAAGAAGGAGGCATTTTTAGTGTAGTTCTCTGGCATTTACTTGTTTCAAATGGTCTGGGAACTCCATGTGGTGAGTTCATTTATTCAAAAAAGTTCTGTCTTATTAAATTGGCTAGGCACTGACAGATCCATTCATTGCAACCTTTTCAATAATGCTTACCAAATGAAACACTTTGTACAAGAAAAATGTAATGAAATAAAGGAGTTGATCTTATATACATGAAAGTTCAGATCTTTGCATATTAACTCATATGCTCATAATGGTGTTGTAGAGTTTATTACATTTTTTAAATTTAGTTTTACTTATACAAGTAATTCATAAGTTGTCACCATAAAATTTAAAAAGTACAGATAATACAAAAAGTTTTGATGACCTCTCAGATTCTCACTGCATGAGGACCTCTGCTATTTGGCGGGGGTGGAGGTGTGCATTGGGTGGGGCATATAGGTAGCATCTCACCCTTTGCATCTACCTACATATGTACATGTGTTATTATGTATTCTATTTTGAATAAGCTTTAATGTAGGAGGAGGTTGATAGATTGCCAAATCGGCTATAACATTTTTCAACTCATTTCATTGAGAGGTGGAATATATTTTCCTATCCCTTGAGACTGCATCAGCCTTGTGACTAGCTTTGACCAAAATAACACAGAAGTGATGTTGTGACTATTGTAAACCTTGAACTAACCTTGTAGCTTCTACTCTCACTGTCTTGGACTCTGAAAGGAGCATGAGATCAAGCCTGGCCTAACCAACTAGAGAATGAGCAATTGCATGGATAAAGATCATAGACACCCTGACTATTCTCCAGGTGGATGCAAATGTGTTAATGAGTCTGCCTGAGATTATTTGAGCCCACCCCAAACCATAAGAACTGCCCTGCTGAGCCCAGCCCAATTTGCTGACCTGCAGAATTTTGAGCTATATAAATGGTTGCACAAACAACTAGGTTTTGGAATGGTTTAAGAGCAGAAGCTAACTGATACTAGAGCATATGGTATGTAGTTTTATAACTCTCTTTTTTCTTTACTCATTATGTTATAGAGAATTTGTCGAAACACATATATCTATCTTATTCTTTTAAATAGTTACATAAGATTCCGTATTATGGATCCCATATTTTATTTAATATTATAGTCCATTTTATATATGTATCAGTTTATTTTCCCCAATTCACCTCAAGATAGACATTAAGGTTGTTCCTTTCTTTCTTCTTCTTTCCTTGTTCCTTCCTGCTTATCTCTCTTCTCTCTCTCTCTCCATTGTAAGTATCCCTACAGCTTCTGTAAATGTGTATCCTAATGTGTCTTTTCTCTGTTGATAGTGACTTATGGTATCTTTTTTTCATACCAACTTTGAAAAATATTTTCAATCTTCTCCTTAACAGCTTCCCTATTTTGATTTTGTTTGAGAGCAATTTTCCAATCAAAGTTTTTATTCTATTTTTTTAATACAGGATTTTTTAATAAGTATCTGTGTGTCTGTATGTGTGTGTTTTATATTCTTTTATGTGATTATCAGTCAGGTGTGGCTACAAGAAGAGACACAGGAAAGGCAGAAGAAAAGCAAAGTTTAATATACTCACAGGTACTAGAGTCAGGAGGGATGCCATGTCATGTAGAGCCACATGAGAAAGACAACAGGGTGGACAGGTTGTCATGAGGTGGGAAACAGGAGCAAAGGGTAGGTTTAGGGTGCTGGCTGGATGGGGGTTTCCCAGGAAAAGGCCAGGCAGGGCAGAGAGAATGATTCAGGATTGGCTAGTTTGAATGATTTCAGCAGGCTTGGGCTATAGGGGTAGTTCTTAGTTGCCAGGCACCTGGTCCTGGGTGGATTAAGAAAGAGGAGTATTGCCTTCTGGGGTTTGGGGGCAGATGGAGGATTTGTGACTCTGAATTGGCTAATTTGCTTATCAAAGACATCCTCCTGACTGAGCCCTTCCTATCTCCAAGAATTGCTAGCCCTGGGAGGAGAGTCTCTCTCCAGCCAGAAAGGTTTTTTTGTTTTTTATTGTTTGGGATTCATTGAGGGTCCAAAGAATTAGGTTACACTGATTACGTTTATTAGGTTAAGTCCCTCTTATTATTGTGTCCCACCCCCAAGAGGTGTGCTATACACTGTGACCCCTCCTCCCCTCCCTCTTCCTTTCTCCCCATCATTCCCTCATTCCCCTGCCCCCCCACCTTGTATTATATACTGTTTTCATATTAGAATTGAGTACGTTGGATTCTTGCTTCTCCATTCTTGTGAGGCTTTACTAAAAAGAATGCATTCCAACTCAATCCAGGTTAACACAAAAGATACAAACACTCCATCATTTTTTAATGGATGAATAGTATTTAATGGTAGACACAGCCAGAAAAGTTTTTTGAGATAACTGGAGACCATTATCCGAAGTGAGTGTCTTGAGAATGGAAAAATGTGTTAAAAAACACATGTTCTTGGAGGTGATGAAGTGTAAAAGAAAAAACACATGTTCTCACTTATAAGTGGGTGCTGAACAAGGAATTTATATGGTCATAAAGTGGTATAAAAGATATTGGAAAAAAGGAGGGTGGGAGAAAGGTAAGGGATCATAAATTACCATTCGGGTACAATGTACACTACTCTGGTGATGGATATACTAAAAACCTTGACTGCACCATTATATAATTCATCTATGTAACAAAAAAAACTTGCACTCCCATAATCTATTGAAATAATAATAATAATAAACACAATTATAAGCATTAAAAAAGCATAATATACAACAAAATTAGAACTACTCACAATTACTGTGTGTGTGTATGTGAGTTTGTGAAAGAAAATTGGGTTTAGTTAATTAATCCCCTGGAATTTATTTCAATTTACAGTAGTCCCCCCTTTATAATTGGTATTGCTTTCCACAGTTTCAGTTACCTATGAAGGCTACAAGTCCAAGGTCAAAGTCCCAGCAAGTCTGATTTCTGAGAATATTAAATGGCAAATTCCAAAAATAAATGACTTGTAAGTTTTTCTTGCATGCCATTCTGAGTAGCATTATGAAATCTCTCTCAGTCCTGCCCATCCCTCCCAGGACATGAATCCTCCCTTTGTTCAGCCTCTCTAGTGGGAGATCAGTTCAACTGTCCAGACATCCCAGTGCTATGTTCACACTTATTTGCCTTAATAATGGCCCCAAACCACAGAATAGCGATCCTGGCAATTCAGATATGCCAAAGAGAAGCCATTAAGTGCTGCCTATAAGGGAAAAGGGGAACATTCTAGGCTTAAATAAGGGAAGGAAGAAAAAAATTGTCTGTGGAGGATGCTACAATTGATGGTAGGAACAAACCTTCTACCCATGAAAATTTCAAAGAGGGAACAAGAATTTGTGCATAGTAAGTATACATAGGGTTTGGTGCTATCTTCAATGACAGGTATCTAGTGGGGTCTTGAAATGTATCTTATGAGGATGAAGGGTACTATTGCATAGTGTGAATTAGAGAATTTCCCCCCCAGATTGATAGCCAATTGTCCCGAACAATATTTATTGAGTAGTTTACCATTTTTCACTGAATTGAAATGCTACCTTTACTCTATATTAAAAACTCTCTATTCCATTCTATTGATCAATTTGCCTGTTTCTCTATCAATAACAAAATAACACAATACAACAATTAATACTGCTTTATAGTGCATAGTGACATTGATAACATGTCAGTTTTTTTTTTTCAAAAATTTGTTGAATATTCTTTTTTTTTTTTTGAGACAGTGCCTCAAGCTGTCACCCTGGGTAGAGTGCTGTGGCATCACAGTTCACAGCAACCTACAATTCCTGGGCTCAAGCGAGTCTCCTGCCTCTGCCTCCCAAGTAGCTGGGACTACAGGCATCCACCACAACGCCCGGCCATTTTTTGGTTGCAGCCATCATTGTTGTTTGGCAGGCCTGGGCTGGATTCGAACTCACCAGCTCAGGTGTACGTGGCTGGCACCTTAGCCCGTTGAGCCACTGGCGCCGAGCCGAATATTCTTGAATATTTTCTCTCCCAAGCTAATTTCACAATCAGTTTTATTTTTTATTTTTGTAGAGATTTTTTGAGACAGAGTTTTACTCTGTCAACTGGGCCAGAGTGCCACAGCCTTGCCTCACAGCAGCCTCAAACTCTAGTGATCCTTTTGCCTCAGCCTCTCCAGTAGCTGGGACTAGAGGCACCTGCCACAGCACCCAGTTAGATTTTCTGCTTTTTAGTAGAGACAGTCCTCACTCTTTGTTCAGGCTGGTCTCCAACTCTTGAGCTCAAGCAATCCACCTGACTCAGCCTCTCAGAGTGCTAGGATTATAGGTATAAGCCACCACACCCAGCCTCACAATCAGTTTTAAAATTCCATGAAAAGTCATTTTAATTTTAATTAGTGTTACACTGACTATCTATATAGTGTAAACAAATTGAAATCTATCTCTTAATTAGTGTTACACTGACTATATATTTCTGACTATCTATTATTTCTTTCTTTACTGAAAGAGAAAGAAATAATGGAATAATAAGTGAATAAATGAAAAGGCATATCATTATCTTCAACAATCTATCTTTTAATTAGTGTTACACTAAGTAGATAGTACATAGTGTTACACTTTACACTATATACTATCTACTTAGTGTAATTAGTGTTACACTAAGTAGATAAAAAAAGTGTAACACTACTTAGTGTAACTACTAATGTGTAACACTTAGTAGTTACACTAAGTAGATAGTACATAGTGTTATAAAAGTGTAACTAATTGAAAGATAGATTTTAATTTGTTATTAAAAGATATATTTCAATTTGTTATCAATTGAACCTTTAACCACACAGAATCTTTTTGAAGATAATGATATGCCTTTTCATTTATTCACATATTATTCCATTATTTCTTTCAGTAAAGTTTTGTGGTTTTCTTTTTTAACGTACGGCACATTTATTCCTCAGTATCTCATAGTCCTTAAAAATATTTACATTCTCTGACACATTTACTTTTTCTCATATCTAGGAAAATTCCTCTTGATAACAGTTTTCTTTAATCTGGATATTTTGGTAAACTTTTATTAATTCTAATCATTTTTCCAATTGGTTCCATTGAATTTTCTAGTAGATTATCTGGGTAGATAACCATAACATGTGAAAGCAATGAAAGTTTCCAACATTTCCTTTTTGTTATTTTTTTATATTGAATTGACTAGAAATCCTTGGTTATTCTGCTTTCACTGCCATAACAAAATCCACACACTGGGTATTTTCTCACAGCTCTGGAGGCTACAAGCCCAAGGTCAAAGTCCCAGCAGGTCTGATTTCTGATGAGCCTCTCTCTCTGTCTTGCAGACTGATGGCCTCCTTTTCACTGCGTCCCATGTTGCCTTTCCTCCATGTACATGTGGAGGGAGAACGATCTATGTTGTCTCTTCTTATAAGAATACCAGTTCTATTGAGTTACGGCCCCACCCTATGACATCATTCAATCTTAGTTAAGCCGTATCCCTAAAAGCCATATCTCAAAACAGTTACATTGAGGTATAGGGCTTCAACATATAAACTGCAGGAGACACACGATACAGTCCATAACAAGGTTGTTGAATAGTAACAAACAATTTTTTTTCTTGTTTTTTCCTCCTTCCCCCCCAATTTTAGCACTAAAAATAACATTCATAGCTGGGTGTGATGTCATGTACTTGTAGTTTTGACTACTCAGGAGGGTGAGGCAGGAGGATCCCTTGACCCCAGGAGTTTGAAACCAGCCTGGACAACATAGCAAGACCTTATCTCTAAAAATTAATAATCATAATAATGTTGTTTTCTTGAACATCTGAGAAATAATGTGAGCAAAATATGCAAAGGAAACATAAATTTGATACAAATCAGTGTTATCACAGAGGTCTACTTGAAAAATGTATGTTTGTGTATATAGCACCACTTTGCTTGTAGACAGAGAGCAGATATTCAAAAAGCACTTGTTGATTGGCAGTAAAACTGCCACAAACCTTTGCTATTTTGTTCGTATTGTGTGTTTAAAATTTCTGTAAGTAATTGTGCTTAATACCCTATAGATAAGAGGTTTATGTTCATTTTTCTCCTTTTGTTCAGGAAAGACCTGCTGTTAGGCAGTGAGTGTATTTTAATATAAAGTGTAATCTCTGCCTGTTATTGAATGACTTTGGGTTTTTCACCTTGAACCAAAATGGTACATGCTGTAATAAACAGAAATCTTTATTTCTTGATGGCCTAGGAAGGCAGGTAAAATATTATAGCTGTAGAGTAGTTTATAATTCCCACTCTGTTATGAACTGGAAATTTCTTGGCAAAATGCCACATTTAGACTCCCAAATAGTTCCTTCTGAGTAATTCCCAACCAAAATTATTCTTGAAAAGCTGAGTCAGGATGGGCCTAGTGACTCTCCCGTGTAATCCTAGCACTTTGGGAGGCCCAGGTGGGACAATCACTTCAGCCCAGGAGTTTAAAGCTACAGTGAACTGTGACTGTGCCACAGCCCTCCAGCCTGGGTGACAAATAAATAAATAATTCAATCATTTAAAAAATTATATAATATGACTTAAGTGAAGAATTAATGTATTTGAGGCACACCGTAAGCATAAGGCAGTTGCTGGTTACCTCCTAATAAAGCGAAACTTAAAGATACCATAATAAAAAAGTAAAGGTATTTACTTCATATATACTGTATCTGTTGCCTGTTTTATAAGAAATAGAAGACTTTGGCTCGGTGCCTGTGGCTCAGCGGGCTAAGGCGTCAGCCACGTACACCTGAGCTGGCGGGTTCGAATCCAGCCTGGGCCCGCCAAACAACAATGATGGCTGCAACCAAAAAATGGCCGGGCATTGTGGCAGGCACCTGTAGTCCCAGCTACTTGGGAGGCAGAGGCAAGAGACTC
>CAUYRH010068533.1:0-11956 GCA_963574655.1 Perodicticus potto
TAGCAAATCCAGAACCCTGACTACCTACCCAAAGTAGAAGAGCAGGATGTTGGCATTCTGCCTGTGTCTTGTGCTTGGGAAAGTGGAATGAAATGTCACCCAGCAACTTGTGCTTCAGCTAGTATTAATATGTAGATATCATTCTGTAGCTGTTAACTGTGAGTTTACCTTGAATTAAGGAATTTGGGGGACCATTTAACTTAATTATTGCTAGTTTTGAAATGTCTTAGTAAGAGTAGTGTTAGCACAGATGCAGCAATATTTAAGATTAGGAGATGGGGTCACACTTATCTGTGTTCCTATGGAAACTATTTGAATATTTGTTTTATATGGATATTTATTCACTTTTCAGACATGCTATGAAAGAGGACCCCTCCACTGCTCAGCAAGCATTTGTAGCTTGTACAGTGGCAGAATGGGCCAAAAGCTTAGTGTTGTGACCTGTTTTAAGAATAAAGTATCTTGAAATAAAAAAAAGAAAGAAAGAAAATGTGGATACAATTTACCAAATGGAGCTGGCTGAACTGCAGAATTGTGACTCTCTGAAAGATGCATTCAAGTCAAGCAACCTTCCTAATTCCTATGCATCACTCCCCTCTGAGACATATCCTAATCTCAGGAACCATGCACTCTACATGGCAACCATCTTTGGCAGCTTTTATTTCTGTGAACAGACTTTTTCCAGAATGAAACATCTGAACTCTCCAACCAAATCTAGAGTAACTGATGGACACTTGCATCACTTGTTACAACTAGCAGTGACAAATATGGAACTGGACATTGACCATCTCATTAGCCAAAAGTGAGCCCATAGTTACCATTGAAATACTGGTATTTCTACTAATATTTACCGTTTTGTTTTTTTACTTCAAAATAATATATGTGTTTTGTTTTTGTTTTGTTTTGTTTTTTTACTTCAAAATAAGATATGTGCAGTGTGGATAGGAATTTGTTTTTTTTTTCCTGTTTTGTTTTGTTTTTTTACTTCCCATTTTGTTGTTTTACTTCAAAATAAGATATGTGCAGTGTGCATAGGAATTTGCTCGTAGATTTTTTTTTTAACTGTAGTCTGGCCCACCAACTGTCTAAGGGACAGTGAACTGGCCCCCTGTTTAAAAAGTTTGAGGACCCCTGGTGTAGCTCATTGCTCCTCAGCTACACGCCTATACAGCATATTACTGTGCTGAATACTGTAAGCTACTATGACACAATGGTAAGCATATGTGTGTCTAAACATAGTAAAGGTACAGTAAAAATACATTACAATTGTATGGGACCACTATCACATAAGCAGTCCTTTGTCCTCTCAGACACTGGCTGTAACTATATTTTTACATTTCTGTGAGTACTTGATTGTTTATTCCCTCAGGAGATTGGAACCTTTCTGTGGGTGCAAAATACACTAACTTGCTCCTTTCTACTCCTGATGCCTATCTGCACAGGGCCTATCTGGTACTTAAGTTCCAGAAAGAGTCAATGTCTCTGTTCAAAGAAGGCGTCCAGGTAGGAAGAATTATTTTTTTACTTTAAGGAAGGTAACTCTTTTGTTCTACTCAGGCCTTCAACTGACTGGATAAAACCCATCAAGTGGGGTGAAGTGAATGCATAGCTAAAGGACAAATGATCAGTCAGGAGGTATATTAGTGAGAGTTCTCCAGAGAGACAGAAAAAATAGTAGAATTATATATAAATCATATATATATATATATATATATCATATACATATATATATATATATATATATATAATTTATTTTCAGAAGTTGGCTTGTCTGAGTGTGGTGTCTCATACCTGTAATCCCAGCTCTTTGGGAGGCTGATGCAGGAGGATCACTTGAGGCCAAGAGCTCAACACCAACTTGGACAACATCTCTACAAAAAATAGAATACTTAGCTGAACATGGTGATATGCATCTGTAGTCTCAGCTACTCAGGAAGCTAAAGCAGGGGGATTGCCTGTGACCAAGAGTTAGAGGCAGCTCTTGGCTATGATAGTGCCACTGCACTTTGGCCTGGGTGACAGAGAAAGACCTTGTCTCTAAAATTAAAAAAGAAGAAGTAGTACTATAGGTTCATATGATTATGGAGGCAGAGAAGTCCCAAGATTTGTGGGGTGAGTCACCATGCTACAGACATTGGAGAGCTGATGGTGTAGTTCCATAGCTCTAGTCGGAAGGCTGGCAGGCTTAAGTCCCAGAAAGAATCAATGTCATTGTTCAAAGAAGGCATCCAGGTAGGAAGAATTCTTTTTTTACTTTAAAGAAGGTAAGTCTTTTGTTCTATTCAGGCCTTCAACCTATTGGATAAAACCCATCCACATTAGGGAAAACAATATGCTTTTAATCAGTCATAAAAAAATTTAAACATTTATTTCATCCAAAAACATAATCACAGGAACACCCAGAATAATGTCTGACCAAATATCTGGGCACATTGGGGCCCAGTCAAGTTGACACAAAACTAGCCATCACAGGAAGGCAACAATTTCCCATGCTGAGTTTGTGTTTAGGTAGCATTTTATTATAATTAGAAAAATAATTTTAAAATTAAAAAATAACTTAGGGAGCCCTCCCATCTTTAGATGGATTTAGCAACCCTTATTTCTTTCCCTGAAGGAGACAGGAAAAAACAAAAGGAACAGCATAAATCCATCTACCCTGGTTCAGCAAGCAATGCTCTTCAGGTGACAATGGATACCACAGTTGCTGCAGGGTGATGGGCTCCTACGACCTCTCTGATATAAAGGGAGAGTGAGAAGAGCACCAGGACCTGGGCTACCATGCTCTCAAAATTGTGAACCACAGAGATCTGGGTCCCTCAGCATTTATAAATACGGTCATTGCTAACCCTCAAACTGTTGTTTTGCATAAGAGTCAATGTTTTCATAAACAGAAAGGCTTGTTATTTTAAAAAAACTCAATGACTCTGGTCTCCTAGTTTAGAAAGCTACCATCATACCTCAGCCTCTTAGGCTCACACTCTTTGTGCTTGGGACCAAAGGACTGTGGCACACTCCTGCCACCTGGTGGCCACATGTGAAAAATCATACAAAAGCTTTAACCCTGAGGTTCTGATTTGGCCAAAACAAAAGACAGAAAGAACATATACTTCAGTACTTACATTTGTAAAACAAAATTATCAGCTAATAGAACTGTAAACCTGGCAGAAAACTTATATATTACTGAGTTCAACCACCTCCATATCCAGATGAGGAAACTAAGGCTTAGAGATTCTTTGTGATGCATATGAAGAACCACGATCTCATCATCTCCAATCAAGCATTATTTCCCCGCCAAGCCACCTCTAAAATTATAAAATATTTCTTTACTTGGGGCAACCGTAGTCTTGATTAATTGGCATAGAAGTGAGCAATTAAACATACTTTTAAAGCAAACAAAATGACCAATTTCTATTACAATCTCTTTTGCAATAAGCACAGGTCTTTGTACAAAGACTTCAGAAGTGACAAAATTCTGCCAGAGCTGGTTTGAATCTAACTTTCTCTTTCAATTTAAATGAACAGTGAAGGGTGTGTGCATTGGAAAAGTCAAGTAAGTGATTTCTCTCCTCTGCAGGAATAGGAAATTATTTTTCATTTATGCTTTCATGCATTAAATATGTACACAACATTGCTTTGTATGCTGGGGGCTGTGCAAGGTGCTGGGGATACAATGAGGAAAAAAATAAATGAGATCTCTGCCTCTGCAGCTCACAGTATGATTGCAGAAACAGATGAGTTCACATGCAAACACAGTCATAAGGACATTTTAGTCAATGGTGGACCACAAATATGACAATGGTCCCATAAGGCCATAAAGGAGCTGAAAAACTCCTATCTCCTAGTGACATCATAGCTGTCATAACATCATCACTAATCTATTTGTGATGACGCCCAGTCTTATAAAAGTGTTCAGTAATGTCCTAGGCCTTTTCATTCACTCTCCACACACTCCCTGACTTCCCCAGAGCAACTTCCAGTCCTGTAAGATACATTTATGCTAAGTGCTGTATACAGGTGTACTATTTTTTATCTCTTATACCAGATTTTTACTGTACCTTTTCTATGTTTAGATATATTCAGATACACAAACACTTTCTATTGGGCTCGGCACCTGTGGCTCAATGGGTTAAGGTACCAGCCACGTACACCTGAGTTGGCAGGTTCGAATCCAGCCCGGGCCCACCAAACAACAATGACGGCTGCATCCAAAAAATGGCCAGGCGTTGTGGCGGGCGCCTGTAGTCCCAGCTACTTGGGAGGTGGAGGCAGGAGATTCGCTTGAGCCCAGGAATTGGAGATCACTGTGAGCTGTGATGCCACAGCACTCTATCCAGGGTGTCAGCTTGAGGCTCTGTCTCAAAAAAAAAAACAAAAAACACTTTCTATTGTGTTACACTTCAACACTCTCTACAGGTTTGGAGCCTAAGAGCAAGAGGCTATACTCTACAGCATAGATGTATAGTAGGCTGTGTGCCTAGGTTTAGGTTAGTCACTCTGAGGGTTTGCACATTGAGAGAATCACCTAAGGTCACATCTCTCAGAATGTATCCCCACCATGACGGTACCGCACAAGATGATAACAGAGACACCACATGTAGTCAAAGAAAAGAGGTAAGCTCACACTTGGAGAGGGAGCTGCCCACAGAAACAGAATCGACTCCAGTCAGCGGTCCTGGAGAGGGAGCGGTGACCAATGAGACTGAATTCCAGACATGGTCAGTGCCAGACTAGCCAAGTATAAAATGGTGGCATTGACAAAACTGAAGAGGCAGGGGTTGAACATCAACACGACCCCTGTTGTCCACACACCTCCTTGCCTACGGAGAGCCAGGGGCTGGGAATGGTTGTCACCAGAAAGAGACAGGAGGGGCGGGGGAGGCACTTGACAAAGGCTCAACTGCTGAGTCCCAGGCCTGGGAAGCCTCACTGACTGGGCTATGGGTGGGAGGGCAGCATTAACACACATCTTGCCTCTGTCAGGACTGCCCCAGGGACTGGCATTAGGCTGAGCCAGCAGGGAGGGGGCAGCCAGCACAGGCGGCTTCTGTGGTGAGGATGCCAGCAGGGGCCAGATGGAAACTCTAACCGTGATGTTAATTCATTCCTCTGTGGTTTTCTGCTCAGACAAATGCCAGTCTCTTGTGGGTTTGTTCAGCTTAAAGCTATTGGCTATGTGAGCCCAAGGCCCTCCATCCTTGACTTGCTTTAATTTCCAAGTCCCTGATCAGCTGAGATTAAAGGAAGGGACGATTATGGGCCTGGCTACTGGAGAGGACCTCAGAATGCTTTAGAGAGCAGCTGGCAAAACTCTGCCCATTTCGCCCAGACCTGAGGAACACCCCTGCCTGGAAAATCTATTCTGTCCTACTCAGAATACGACAGTCTGTGAGCATTTAGGGCAGGCGGTGAGCCTGTGTCCTTCAGCATGTCTAGTGGAACATCTCCTCGAGAAGAATACTGACTCTCTCAGGTGGAAATTTGGGCCGGAGCCAAGTAGTTGCAAGATGGAACTTGGTTGATTCATGATGTCATGAAGTCTTAACCATTTGTTGGGTTGAGTCGCTCCTGAAGAACTTTCCACAGCCTAAACCTTCCCTGAGACATTTAGTTTGACCCTCTGAGGTGAACTTGGGCCCGAATGGCAAAATATTTGTTTCCAGCACCAGGAGACTTCTTGCTCACTGCCTCAACTTCCCCAGCTGCTCCTGAGATAATTTTCAACATGAAAAAGAAAAACCATCCCCATGGCCAAAAATAAAAATGTTATGCCATATATTAAATTATGTCCCAGGGACAGTAAATTTAATGGCCCTAAAGTAGTTTAAGGCCTCTGAGAGGATTTTACTTCCTGAACCTTGGAGAAGCTGAGTGCTGCCTTCTATTTCTGGTCCACATTCAAAATGTCATAAATAGTTAACTGCCATGAGTCCTTTTTCAAAACCTCCCAGGAGCATCTAAAAATAGCCTCTTGGGGCTCAATGCATATTTCCTCAGGTCCTCCTCTTAATCGTTCAATATGGGTGGTGATGATTTATTGTTTCTGTCACCTATGGACTTGCAGAAACAAAAGCAGCTAGTCTGGAAGGCAGAGAGGGGAAGCTCTTGCGTAGGAAGAGCCTCTTGGGAAGTGGAACTTAACATAGATTCAGGACGAGAGTGCAGGGATAAGACATGTCACCTTTCCTTTCCTTGGTTTCTCTGCTAGTAAAAGGACAGAGGACAGGAAGTCACCCTCTCCCCAGGTGCAGTAAAAATCTACTCTCAAGTAGGAATTTTCAACAGATTCGTTGGCAAAGCAGAACCTGCCAACAACCAAGTCCTATTATGACGAGTCAAGTCCACACTCATTATGCGCCTTTGCAGTGAGTATCATCCCTGCCATTCCCTACCTCCAGGCTGGAATGGGGCTCTCCTGCCAGTTTGCCAGCCCAGTGGCATGACCCGAGGCTGATCGTCCATCACAAGTTTGATGGACAAGAGGCAGGAATACCCAGGCCCAGCTTAGCCACCTGTCTGTTCTTTCCAGCGATGTCTCTGCTTCCCCTCCACTTAACCAGAGCAGCAAATACCTCCCCTCTCAGACTCTCAGCCTTGTCCTTCAGGCAGGCATCCCTGCAAAGAGACCACCAGCCCAGACCACTCCTGTCAACCCAGAGGAAGAATAGGGAAGGAACATCCCTGGTGCCCTCAGTCCTCTCTCCAAACACTCCTAACAATGCACAGTAATTAGCTGCATCTCAGGCCCCCTGACACCCCTTAACCTGGAAAATCAGGCAGTCTTGTGCGACAGCAATCAGCTCCCAGACACATCGCACCGTAATGTGATTACGCCATTTACCAAAATGCAAAGAGAGATACTTGAGGCGTTTCTGATTAGGGCTGACATTATCCCTCTAATGGGCCACCGCATTAATCAAAGCTGTTGCTATGACTATGGCGATGGTGAGGAAATAACCCCAGCTTGGTTCAGGGCCTACCCAATGCCACCAAGGAAGAGGTCATCTTTTGTTAGAGATGCAACAGCAGAATTGCTTCTTCCTGCTCGAGAAGGGCTTTCTATTGAAACCTCACTAGCAACCAGAGAGGCCTCTGTTTTCTTTCATGATGCTGAGATTTTCTGGTGCCATTGCTAGAGATGACTTGAAAGCATTGTTCTGGGAGGGACTGGGGTGCATGTGTGCTGGGGCTAGGGATAGAGAGGCTGATTTGTGGGGCTGTCAGAGCCTTCTGCTCTCCAGAACTGTATCTTAATTGCTGGGCGGTCCCCTGGGAACTGTGTGGGGCATGAGAATCTGGGGGCGGGGGAGAGGGATGATCAGTGGAAAAGCCTAGCTTTTCCCATGGCATAAGCAGGCTTCTGCTTTCTCCGTTCCACAGCCTCCTAAGCATTTGGCAGAGACAAGCCTGTACCACACACCCCATGACAAGGCAGATGGAAAAACAGGGGGGAGTGAGATGGATCTGACAAGCCTGCATGGAAAACCCCTGGCCTCTGCTCTGGGTTGCAGGGAACCTCAAGGCAGGGGAGGGGAGGCAAGGCAGTGGATACTGGAGACAGGGTCATCCAGCTAGATAGCAGTAAACCACTCCACAACCCAAGTCAGCCTTCTCTCAAACACAGATACTTGAAAAAGAAATTTCGAGGTCAGTGGTTTGACACTGCACCTTTACCACCACCACAGGGATAGAGCATTGTAGCAAAATCAAGAAATCTGGTTCTAATCCAACTCCCTTTTAGAATTCTCTGTGCCTTGGTTTTGCCATCCTCTGAGTGGGGACAGTGAAATCCACTCCAATGTTTGTCTTAGGGAAATGAAAGTTAGTTAGATCACTGGGGGGAAAGAGATTTGTAAACCCTCAAGCACAGATTTTAAGACTTAGGTGCATTCAGGAGTCACTGAAAGTGACTTTTAGAAAGAGTTTCTAAAAGTTCTGAAGCCTGAGCCCCAGCATCAGACATCTGGTTGTATTAGTCTGGGAGGTTGCCAGCGTATGGGGGTGCTTTTTCAAAGCTTCTAGGGGATTCTCACCCAGCCCAGGGTGAGAACCAATGTTCTCAGTACCTGCCTTTGAGTTGCATTTCCAAAACTAACCTATATTTTTTAATAGGGAAAAAAATTTTCAATGAGAGGCTTTTGTGAGGAAAAAAGTAGAAAACATATGAGAAAGTGCGTAAAGTCATACATCCTAAAGTCCTAATTAATGTTCAAGTGCCTCATTAGAGGCCACTGCCTTGGTTTCGGGGGAAATAATCTTGTCCCCTGGGTTGAGACCTCAGATAGCACATCCCTGCTTAGCCGTGTGACTGCGTGCAAGTTACTGAATAACAGTGAACATTTACAATGCCCGAAGCCTTTCACATGCTTGATCTCACTTAATTATAGCAATAACCTGGAGAGGCAGGCACAGATCATTGTTACTATCCTGTGAAGCAACATCATAGGTGATTCAGGCAGTCAGTGGTGAAACTGGGATTTTAGCCCAAATTCATCTTGTTCTGAAACTGGAGTTCTTTCCATGACCTTCTTGGTTAGAACTGACCTAAGTTAATTTTGTCATTCACTATGTGATGTAAGAGGTCTTCAGGCCATAGGTCTCTGTATGTTACAATGAAAGCAGGTGTCAGGTAGAATTCTACCACACAGACTTTGTCATTTATTAGCAAAGCAAGTACAAAAACAGGCATGCAGTTCTCTCTGTGGGCTCAATGACATCCCGAATCATGGTCCTTTTAGGTGCACTGGCAGAGCCCTGCATGAACGCTGCACTCAGGGCAGAGGTGACATTTTTAGCACCAGGATTCAGCTAACCTTGTCATCAGGTCATAAGAAAAAAATTCTCTGATAATCAGCCTAACGAACACAAGATCCACTGGAGTCATAAGCCCATGGCACAGTTCCATTTAATGAACGTTGGACAGCCAATCAGAAGGCTACCAGAACATTTGAGCCCACAGTTAACAAACGTCTTCCCTTTGACTGTGGGATAAGACTAAGGGGGTTGGATCATTCTTGGAGTCAACCAACCATGAGAACACTGTATTAATCTCCTAAGTCTACAATGACAGGTACCACAAACTGGGTGTCTTCAAACAAAATGTATTCTCTCGTGGTTCTGGAGGTCGGAACTCTAAAACCAAGGTGTCAGAAGGTCCATGTTCTCTCTGACGGCTCTAGGAAAAAAAGGATCCTTCCTTGCCTCTTCCTGTTCTGGCAAATACCAGAAATCTTTGGTGTTCCCTGGGTCATTGCTCCCATCTCTATTTCTGCCATCACATGGTTTTCTCCCTGTGCGTGTCTGCGTCTTTGTGTGTACTCTCCTTCCAATAAAGATACAAGTAATATTGGAGTTAGGGCTCACCATATCTGTAAAACCCTATTTGCAGATAAGTTCATATTCTGAGGTCCTAGGCAGACATAAATTTGGGAGGACACCGTTCAACCCAGTGCAGCTATCTCCATCATACCAAACGCTGTGGAGAGGAAAGACCTTTATATTTTTGAACAAACATTGCTATGGACTAGGTTGCTCAGCCTCTGGCAAGGAAGATCAGCAGGTTGGTAAAACTCCAGGAACAATAAACACATGTTGCTGGCATAGAACATATGAGGCACTGGCGGGAGACAACCAGGTGGAGGAGGTGGAAAGTTGAGAGTGGAGGGGACAGGTCAGTGCAAGTGTCCAGTCAAAGAAGGAGCAGGGCAGGTTCACAGAGACAGAAATGTAAGGTCTGCGACGAGCAAGTGAGAATATATGAAGTCCAACTACTAGGAAAAGGCATCTTATGTGCCAATCTAAGGAAATTAGAATTTATCCTGGGGCCCATGGGGTGCCACTGGTATATTTTTTAAAAGGGAAGAACATAGTCATATTTTCATGTGAGAACAATCACTCTGAAGCAATGTAAAGGATAAATTGGAAAGGTTAAGAATAGAAATGGGAACTCTAAATAAAAAGCAATATATAATAATGTCCTGGTGTGTGGCCATGACCACAGGGATGGAGAGAAGGAAATTGATTTAATATTTATTCAAGATGAGGGAATTGGCAGAACTTGTAAATAGATCAACTTTTGGATGTGAGAAAGGAGTTGTTAATAACATTCAAGGTGTTCTGCTTTGGGTGTTGTTAATTTCAGTTTTTGAGGTCATCTCTGAGCTTTCTGGAAGTGGACCAGGACAGAACCTAGAGAATTTCAACACTGAGAGATGGGAATAGAAAACCAAGCTAATAAAGAGTTCAAAGGGTAAATCTACTAAGTGTATAATATAAATGTTTTAACACAGTAACTAAGAAAATGCAGTGAAAGCTATGTTAACCAGTCTGATGAAAGTATTTGAAATTGTGTACAAAACCAGCACATTGTATCCCATAATTGCATTAATGTGCACAGCTATAATTCAAAGAAAAAAATAGTCAGGTGGAATTACATATGGGGAGATGAAATAGAAAGTTATAGGGGCCTAGTCAGAACAGGTGCCTAAGTGGTAATGCTAGACCAAGAAAGAGGCTTCCCAGGAAGATGAATCCTGGAAGGCTTTCAAACCCAGGAAGGAGGCAGGGTGGGGACAAAGACCAAATAACTTTTTATCGAGCAACTTTCCCAAGCCAGCCTTAAAGTCCCTAAGAATAATGGGGTCAAGTTCAGTTAACTAGGGTGACTAAAAATGTCAGGTTTCAGTTCTGAGAAACCCTTTTGTCCTTAGAAAACCAGGACAGTTGGTCATCCAACTGTTAACAAACATATTCTGAGCATCTGCTGTGTGTCACATACTGTATTAGTATGATAGCACACAGAGTAGGCTCTTGTGCAACACACAACCTAGAGAGGAAAAAATTAGTTACAAGTGCTTAAAGCTTGTGGAAAAGTAGGTTAAGATTCCTCTGTCAATGCCAAGGGCAAGTTAAAGGAAGGTGGTTTAAATGTTACTTAGGCCGGGGATGGAAAAGAAAAAGCAAAAAAGCTCTCTTAGCAAAATAAGGCTATCGTGTGCATTTATAAGGGTATATAAATAAGAAATAATATTAATTTCTTGTATCAAATGGAGAAGGGCAGGATCCCCCATTCCCCATATAAGTTTCCTGGGGCTGCTCTAATGATTTATCACAACCTAGGTGGCTTAAACCCACATACATTTCTTTTCTTACACTTCTAGAAGTCTAAACACCAAGGAGTTGGTAGCTACACTCCCTCTGGAGGCTCCAGAAAGATTCTGTTACTTGCCTTTCCGAGCTTCTGGTGGCTATTGGCATCTCCTGGCATTCCTTGACTCATAACGGCATAACTCCAAAAAAGAATGAGATGAAATATTACAGACCAAAAAAGAATGGGATGATATATTCAAAATGTTGAAAGGAAAAAAAAACCTGTCAATCAAAATTATACCCAGAAAAACTGTTCTTTCCAAAATGAAGGAGAAATGGTCTTTTCAGACAAGCAAAAACTGAAGGAATTAATCATTAATATCCTGGCCCTCATCCAAGAAATGCTTAAGGGAATTCTATATCTGGAAACAAAAGGACAATATCTACCATCATGAAAAAACATGAATCTATTAAACTCATTGATAGAACAGATACACAAATGGGAAGGAGAAAGGAATTAGATGTTACAACTATAGCAAAATCACCAAATGGAAAAGATAAAATAATTGAGAGGAATAAAGGGTACACAAAAACAACTAGAAAACAATTTTTAAAATGACAGAAATAAGTCCTCATGTGTCAATAACAAACTTGAAGGTAAATGGTTTAAATTCCCCAATTAGTGTCTGGACAGCCGGTTACCAAATTTTTCTCCCAGCCCCTGCAATTAGGATGACTTGCTGTTCTCTCATGCCTCCCTAATCATCCCTGAAAGTCCTGCTCCCCGTTTGGGGAGGGACATACTAACTAAAACAGGAACTTTTCCCTCCTGGAGATCTAGTCATGATCAAAACTCCTCCCTCTAATTCAC
>CAUYRH010068534.1:0-12516 GCA_963574655.1 Perodicticus potto
CCTCAATGTTTGTATATCAGTAAATGATTTGATTTCTCCATCAATTTTAAAACTTAGCTTCACAGGATATAGAATTCTGGGCTGGAGATTGTTCTGTTTGAGTAGATTAAAGGTAGATGATCATTGTCTTCTTGCTTGGAAAGTTTCATTGGAGAAGTCTGCAGTCACCCTGATAGATTTACCCCTATAGGTCAACTGGCGCTTACTCCTGGCAGCTTGAAGAATCTTTTCTTTTATCTTGACTTTGGACAGGTTCATCACTATGTGTCTTGGGGAAGCTCGGTTAGAGTTGAGGCGACTTGGGGTCTGATATCCCTCTGAAAAGAGAGTGTCAGAATCTTTGGTGATATTTGGGAAATTTTCATTTATAATATTCTCTGGTATGGCTTCCATTCCCCTGGGGCTTTCTTCTTCCCCTTCTGGGATACCTATAACCCGTATGTTTGAATGCTTCATAGAGTCCCATAATTCTGCCAGTGAACATTCTGCTTTCTCTCTCTTCTTTTCTGCCTCTTTAACTATCTGAGTTATCTCAAGAGCTTTGTCCTCTAGCTCTGATATTCTTTCTTCTGCATGGTCTAATCTGTTGTTGATACTTTCTACTGCATCTTTAAGTTCACTAATTGACTGTTTCATTTCCCTCATTTCTGCCATATCCTTTTTACATTCTTCTCTTAATTGATTCTGTTTTTGGGATTTCTTTTTCCACTTTATTAGCATTTTCCTTCATTGCTTCCTTCATTTCCTTGATTGTTTTCATCATCTGTATTCTAAATTCCCTTTCTGACATTTCTAACATTTCTTTATTGGTGGAATCCTCTGTAGTATCTACCTCACAGCCTCTTGCTGTGTTGCTCTGGACTGGTTTTTCATGATACCAGGAGTTTTCTGCTCATTCTTCCTCATGAGTGATTTCTTTTATCTGTTTCCTTGTCCTAATTTTCCTTTCACTTCCTCCTGCTCTTTAAATTGCTGTGCTTCTGGACTAGGGTTTTGATGAGTCCTTTTGGTACAGGACCAGAAGGATGAGAAGATTGAAGAGCAAGAAGGGAAAAAAGAAAGAAAGAGAAAAAAAAGAAAAAAGAAAAGAAAAAAGAGGAAGGAGAGGGGGTGGGTAGAAGCAACTATTGACCAAAAGAAGAGAGGCACAGAAAGAGGGGGACAGGAGCAATATAGGTGTACAGTAGGGTACTTTGACCCATCCTTAAGAGCCCCCAACCTCTGGGGGTGCCGGGTTGGGTGATTAGGTCAGCAGCTCTTTGCCAGCCTTTTTGGACACAGTACCCCACCTCCACCAAGTAGAGAGGGAAGACAAAAATGTAATAAATCAAATCAAAACAAGCAAACAGAAAACTGTGCGGGATAAGATTGGGGAACAAAACAATTAATATGGGTAGAAACACTAGCAAAATTGAAGTCTAATTGTTGAAAAAGGCAACAATGGAAAATTATATTTAAACTAGAAAAATGAAGAAATAAAAGAAAAAAAATAAAAGAAAAATCTTTAAAGAAAATGTTGAAATTAAAAACAAAACAACAATAACAAAAACAAACAAACAAACAACAACAAAAAATCCCCACAGAATAAAACCAAACAAAGCAGTATATATATATCTTGCTGATATTGTCTGGGCAAGAGGTGATCTTCTGGGGTATATGTTAATCACAATGTTGATATGGCTGTACAAAATGGAGACCGGAGGCCTCTAATGATTTCTCAAACCCCACAGGGTGGAGAGCTTAAATCCTCATCAGCCTGCTTAGAAGGCACTTTAAATTGCTAACTTGGGCTAAGCAGAAGTTTCCCCAGGAAAGTGCTTATTGCTGGGATCACTCCTTAAGTGGCTATCCACTTACCCAGTGTGGCAAAACCGGTCTCACCCTATGCCCCTGAGGGCTAAGGCTGCAAGATGTCTCAGTCCCTGCCTTTAGGCTGCTCAGTCACTAGATTACTCACTCTTGCCCAATGCTGTTCTGCGACCCTGAGGGTGGAGCTTGCCAGGGCAGTTCTCCCACGATGGCTCCACAAGGCCCACAACCAAACACTGGTAGCTCCATCTGGCTTGGAGGCTCAGTCTAGAGCCCCAGACAACACTCAAAGACCTCCACACTTTTGCCCCAGTTCTCCCAAGGCAGTTCAACCAAGTGCCAAGTCCAAAAGAAACCCAAACAGCTAACTGGTAAGGCCTTTCCAGTTTGCAATCTCACTGCTGCTGTAGCCACAGCTGCCGGCAGGATTAGACCTAACAAACACATGCAACCACTTGCCAGATCTCCACTGCTTTTGCCTTCCTCAGGGGGTTCAGAAGTCTCATGCTGTCTCCCTGTGTCCCCAAAGGGATGTTTCTGGGCAGATCCCACCAGCCAGAGATGCCTGAAGTCTCCTCTCCCCAGTCTCACTGTGCCCAGTTGCAAAGAAGCTGTTACCCAGCCTCCATCTTCAGATAACAGCCATTTTAAAATTATTTTTAGTAGATATAGAATAATCATACATGTTTATGAAGTATAATGTAATATTTCAGTACACATATAGCATGTGGCATGCTAAAATCAGGCTAATTAGTGTATCTGCCATCCCAAACATTTTTCATTTTTTTCTGTTGGGAATATTCAATACCCATTCTTCTAGCTATTTGAAACTATACAATAAAATGTTTTTTATTACAGTTGCTCTGTGGTGCTGTAGAATGCTAGAACTTATTCCTCCTACCTCACTGTACTTTTGTATCCATTTGGAAGAGTAAATTTTCTAGACTAACAATGAAAAATATATAAAAGAAAAGTGAAGGGGAAACTTCTCTCACCAGATATTACAACACACATTTAAGACAATGAAATAATGTCATTATGATACTGGTGTTGGGAAAGACAAAAGAGATCAATGGAATGCAATAGCTAATCCATAAATAGAGTTTGATTTGCGTGAGAACTTAATGTATTCCAGTAGGAAAAGTCTGAATTTAATAACTGGTCTTGAGATGACTGGTTCTCCATCTGGATGAAAGCAAAATTGGATCCCTTTCCCATGCATACAATAACACAAATAACTGCAAGAAAAATTGGGTTTGATTTGTACAGTCTCATGGCAGGAGGGATTGTAACTAAGACTAGGAATCCAAAAGCTGTAAAAGAAAAGATTTTATCAAACAAAATGAAACAAAAACAAGTACATGATACTCATACAAAAAAAAAATCAGTGAAAAAGACAGGAGTAATAGCCATACATCTAAGACTATACAAACATTTTAACAAATTGTCGCAAAGGTACAAACTACTTAGCAGAAAAATGGGCAAATGATATACAGAGACTATTTGCAGAAGAACAACTCCAGATGGCCAGAACTTTGTGAAAAGATATTAAAAGTCATTGGTGTTCATGGAATCCAGTTTTAAGTAACGAGGATATAAAAATGGCCAACATTTTAAAAAGCATTAACTTGCATTGCTGGTGGGGATGTGGAGAAAAGAGTCCTCTTATATAATGCTAAAAGAAATTTAAATTGTTTTAGTCTTTGTGGAAAGCCAGGTGTCAAACACTATTAAATTAGTAGTACACATTTCTGTATGCGTAGTAATCCCACCGCTGGGACTTTGCTGAATGTTTATGTCCTTCCTGTCAGATTTATATGTTGAAATTTAATCGTCAATGTGATGATATTAGGGAGTGGGACCTTCAGAGAGGTGATTGGTGGGTTTAGCACCCTCATAAGTGAGCCCCAGAGAGCTGCCTTTTCTCTTCTGCCCTGTGAGGGCACAGTGAAAAGGTGTCACCTAGGAACCGGAAGGTGAGACCTTACCAGACACCAAATCTGCTGGTGCCTTGATCTTAGATACCCCCCAGCCTCAAGAACTGCGAGAAATAAATTTTTATCAGCCACTCATTTTAAGCTATTTTGTTATAGCTGCCCTAACAAACTTTATCCTTAAAAAGAACAACAACAAAAAAAAACAGTATGTGAAGATATTTTGGTGGGTAATTTTATGTGTCAATTTGACTGAGCCAGAGAGGGTGCCCAGATATTTGGTCAAATGCTATTCAGGGTGTCTCTGTGAGGGTGTTTGGCCAAGAGCACCATTTGAACGTCAGGTATACAGATTGCCTTCCTTAGTGAGGGTGGGCTCCTCCATTCATTTGAAGGTCTGAACACAACAATGATGTTGACCTTCCTGCAGAAAAGACAGAGCTTCTATCTGACTACCCTCAGCTGATCATGGGTCCTTTCTTGCCTCTGACTTGAGCTGGAACACTGGTTCTTGCTGGGTGTTGAGCTGGCTGGCTTTTGGACTGGAACTTGTGCCATCAGCTCTCTCCTGGGTCTTCAGCTTGCTCACTGCAGATTTTGGGACTTCTCACCCATGTGAACCAATTCCATACCCAAAGTGAATATATATATTTTTTAATTCAAAGTCTCACTTTGTCATGCTTGTAGAGTGCCATGGCGTCACAGCTCACAGCAACTTCAAACCCTTGAGTTCAAATGTTCCTCTTGCCTCAAGCCTCCCAAGTAGCTGAGACTACAGGCACTCACCACAATGGCTGGTTATGTTTTTAGAGACAGGGTCTTGCTCTTGCTCAGGCTGATCTCAAACTCCAGAGCTCTGGCAATTCACCTGCCTTGACCTTCCAGAGTGCTGAGGTCACAGGTGTGAGCCAAACGCTTGGCCTTCAAAGTGAATGTTTGTCAGGAGGGGAGTGATTTCATTGATTATTTTTATTCACATCATATCTCATGCAAGAATTAAAAAAGCAAAAGAAAAACTAAAACTAAATCTTATAACTCCATTGCTTAACTTGGAGCGCTTTTTCACAAGGTGGTTTGTAGTTAGGAATGCCAGATACAGATACTGCTTACAATATAATCCTAAAACAAGCAATGCTGTATCTCTGATACACGTATATTTTAATATAAATATGCATATGTTTATATTATTATACGAGCACAGAGAAAAGTACGGAAGAACACAAGCTAGGTTGTTACTAGAAGATTCCTGGTTTGGGGAGAGGCCATGATGTGTGTGGAGCTATGAGAAAGAATGGGAACAGGGGAACCAAACAAAACCAAAATCCCGATGTCCAGTGTGATACATTTTTACAATAATTGCAAATGTGTGTGTATGTATGCATAAGGAACTTTAAAAATAAAATTTTAACCAAGGAAGAAAAAGAGAGAAGTAAAAGCTGTGGATGGGGCTGCCAAGGGCTCTGCAGATCTGGTGTAGCTGGAAGTCAGAATGGACGCTGGTGGGACGGCAACTCCATGACACCCACTTGACCAGCAATATCACTGAGGGGGTTTGTCGCTCATACAAGATAAGCTGCTTGACCAAAACCATAAGCTGTTTTGCATCAGTTTTAAAACTAAAGATGGAATTAGATATACCAGATGTGAGTAGGCCAGATTGGCACACAGATGACTCTGTATTAACACATTTCAAAATCATCAAAGAACTGATATGGTGGGTCTGAAAATGTTGGTTATGAAAACTAAGAAGAATTATAAAGTTTCTTTTATTCCGTGTCCTGGACTAGAGTACAGCCACTTCAGTTGTTCCAATGTTAGCATTAACTTTCATTTAAAAGACTCCTGATGTTCTTCTGCTCAGATGCCAAATAATTCTTTGGATAATTTTGGGTATAATACCAAGGTTTTCTTGGTGAATTCCAGGGAACTTGGTGTCTCTATTGCACCTTTATGACTTTGCAGTCCCAGAGCAGATTTCTATATTTATTTATAGAAAGAGAATCCATTTCTTTGTTATTTTTGCTGCTTATTCTTGTTCACTAGTGTGAAAATGTGGCCTCGGTTATTCAGGAGAGGAGGCACATCTGCCCTTCCAGTAACAACCCCTGCCTGCCTCTAGCAATTACAGGAAGGGCGGGAGGGAAGGAGGGAGCCCTGAAGAGAGGTCAGGTGGCTTCTGCTTCATTGTTTATGGATCAGCCTTCTATAGGGCATTAGACTGTTTGCTGGGAGTCTTGGGTGGAAACATTTGCAGCTGCAAAATTGCCTCTTTGGCCTCTGAAGAGGAGGCAGTGGCAGAAGGACATCTGAATGGTCATCACTTAGACATCTTCCTGCAGGTGTGGAGCAGATCCATCTGCCAGAGGAGGGCATCGGCTTCCCTCAAGGTGAATTTCTTGCTTGGCTTCTGCCAACTGTAACATCAGCACAGACTGCGGCTAGATATTCTCCCCCATTGGTGATTTCACTTAGAGGTTGATGTTTTACGAAAATTTAAAAGGTTTTAAAAAATGTTCTTTTGCCTAAGATAAATTCCATACCTGTGCTCTCTTTGTCCCTTCTTTATCTTGCATCCCCGTGTTCCAGCCTCCTCTTCTGTCCTCACACTGCAAACATTTGACATTGTCAGCCTGGAGGTTTATTTAAGTCTCTTCGAGATCTTGCTTCTGTTCCAGTAATTGTCATCTCAGACTGACTCATGGAGACAAAATAGATTCTTAAATTTTTAAAGTGATTTTGATTAGGATTTGAAAGAATCTTTTGACCAAAACCAACCTGGAGTTTTGAGTATTTAAATTTTATTTGAAGAAATACCAAGATTATTTGATTGGGACCTGCCTAGATGAAAGCAGTGAGAGCAAGAAACAGCATGTGAATGCATACAGAGTAAATTATGATAGGTCCATCCCTGAGGATATGCAGTGTTTCACATACAAATTGGGATAGGACATGTGGTCTGGCAAATATATTTGTAATAATTGATATTGGAAGTATCATAAAAGGCAGACTATTTTATGTTTTGGCTGTCCCAGAACTTAGAAGAAAGGAATGAGTGCTCCATCCAGGTATATAGAACAAGGAAACAGAACCACATCATTTAAATTCCAAGGGAAACAAAATATTAGCTTCATTGTTCCCTATGAAATCCCATTGGTCCTACCTAGAGGATTTCAGAGGTCTACTCTGCTGAATAATTATTTAGAGAAGTCACATTATGGCATAATGTCTGCCCACTTCTCGAGTAAATGATTAGAAAATGATTTGGAGTGATTTCTGCCAGTTTTATGGACCTGGCCTCCACATTGCTAATGTTTCAAGAAGCCTAGAACAGAAGTAATTAAGGACATTTGCTGGAGGTTGCTATGTTGAGTCTTGCTTCTGGGCACATTCTGCACTTGAAAATGAAACTGGGATTTTAAAAACACAATCAACATCTTTCACTGCTGTTTCCCAGTTTCTGCTAAACCCCTGCTTTCTGCCTTTCATTCCCCAGAAAATGAAAGTAGGCTCCTTGATTACTTATGGCCCCAAGTTGTTGCTCATGTTTCCACTGAGAGGGAAGTTAATGGCTTACAAAGAATGGGAATATGAGCCCCCAGGATTTTTTAGAATAGGGCCAAATTTTTGTTCATTTACAATTTCTCAAAATCAATCATAATGAACTAAAACAGTCTAGTTTGAATTTGGAATATGGGAAGCAATTGTTTTAGTGGATTGAATTTGAGTCTTTTCTGACAAACTTTTTTTTAAATTGGGTTTGGGTCTTTCAAAAATTAGGGGTAAATTGTGCCATACTTAGGCGTATAGTTCATGGTAAAACAGTGTTATTTTCTCCTTATTTCTAGGGAGGGAGCACTTCATAATATCATAGAGTTCTAGAGCTGGAAGGGATCTTCATGATGTTCATCCACTTCATTTCATACATGTGCGAGATGTGTCCAGAATGTTTGTAGAGGTTGTGCTGGCTGCAGATCTCAGCTAGTGAAAGAGCCAATAAGACTGTATCTGGCTTCCCAGTTGTCCAGGGCTCTTTCCACTTCACTCTGTTGCACTAAAGAACACATTGGCCAACTCTCATCCTTGCCTTAGGGGCCACAGTTTTCACTTTTGCCAGGGCGTTACTGTAGCTACACACCACTTTCTGAAGGACTCGATGGCCTGACCTCACGAGCATCACTTCTGTTCATATTTCTCTGTCTAGAACAGTATCATGACTTTCATAGGTGAATTTCAATGAAATCAGGCACAGACAGAGCTAGAACTAGAAGATCAATTATTATTGTTGGACCTTACGCATTATCTTGTTTAACTTCTCAGCGTAGTCTCACCAAGATTGAGCAGTTCTTCTCTTTCCTTCTGGAGGCAGACTGGGAGCAGGCACAATGAGCTACTTTTTCTTCTTAAAAACCAACCAATAAGTTCAAGCCACTTGTAGGAAAGGACCAGAGTGAACCAAGTGGGAACACAGGGCGTTCATCTCCATGCTGACTTGTTAGATACCTTCAGGAAACGATGAGCTGCGATCTTGGGGTGGGGATGTCTTGTGGCCTCCTTCAGAAGCTGAGTTAGGTTTCCTAGAAGGTGACCTGGATCTTTGATATTTTATGATGATGGAGGGTAGGAGCTTGTTTGGTGGCTCCGGAAGAGGAGTCAGTCTTTGAATCCTGTCCTCACTCCTCTTCCTTTGGGCTTCTAGCCGGGGAATCTATACACACAAAGAACACCAACCACATGGGATACTGCATATTTTTTCTTTCAATGAGAACATTTTCAGGTAAGGGAAAGGAAAGGATATTGTCTTTATTTATTTTTTTATTATTATTTTTTTTTTGTACAGACAGAATCTCACTTTATCACCCTTGGTAGAGTGCCATGGCGTCACAGCTCACAGCAACTCCAACTCCTGGGCTTAGGCAATTCTCTTGCCTCAGCCTCCCGAGTAGCTGGGACTACAGGCACCCACCACAACGCCAGGCTATTTTTTTGTTGCAGTTTGGCCAGAGCTGGGTTTGAACCCACCACCCTCGGTATATGGGGCTGGCACCCTACCCACGGAGCCATAGGTGCTGCCTGATATTATCTTTAGTATGACAATTTTTCCAGATGTGTTAGAGGAGATAGAATATTATACTATCTATTTTCACTTCAACAAAGGATAAGAAGGGCTCTTGTGACAAGGTTTAACCTACAGTAGAATATAAAGAATTTTTAAGTCCTTGCTTTCAAACACTCAAGACTCCTGAATATAGCATTACAAAGCTGCTACTTGGTACAATTAAATTTATGATAATAATTTGCTAGAAAACTATGTTTTTATGGATATAGTGAAGTCAAGCACGACAAATTCTACATTAATGAAGTCTGAATTCATGAGGTTTTACTCTATTCAATGTTATCCATTAAACTTCCTTTCATACCAGATTATGAGTTGAGTTTAAAATTCTTCTAACCAAACTTGGAATCTGTCACTGAAGTTTTCACATAAGAAACTCAGATTCTGGGAGGAAACTTTAATTTGTCTATATATAATTTCTAATTTGTGCTGTGCTATTTCAGTGTAAGGATAATGACATGAAATAAAAATTGTCCTTTAATAGACAGATGAAGGTAATTACAGTGATTATAATAGATGCTGGCAAATATTGCAACAAACTGACTAATTTAGTTCACATTACAGAAACTGTTAAAACAAAAGCATTAAATTCTGTGTGCAATATTTATTAAAAATTGCATAGAGCAAATACCTTTGAACTGGTAATTTTATAGAAACCATCTCCCATCTTTACCGACCTAAATGCATGATGCGTCTCCACAAATCCATACGTTGTGAAAGAACCTGACAGCCTGTTCTCCTGTCACTTGCTTCCTCCCTCCCTTTTCCCCTTGCCTTCTTTCTCCCTTGACACCTATAAGAGCTTGCCTTTCTCTCCATGGGTGTTTAACCTGAGGAGTTACCCACCCAAGCCCTTTATCTTGACTGGGCAGGGATATAAAGAAATGGCCACATGGTCAGAGGCCATGATTAGGAAGAAAATCTTCACAATCTTGGTCCATAATTCTCATACCTCTCTGCTTCCCAGACATGAAAGGCATGGGGGCAGTATCAATGGATAAAAGAGACCAAGAGCTGGGGGTCGTCCTTTGTACTGTGATGACTACAGTTTCCTTGCAGGATTTCCTTCCGATTGGATCTTTTTGGGAAGTTCTTATTTGCAAGTTCTCATTTGATTTACCTGGCCCTGGATTCGTCTGGGGAGCTCGGCCTGATCAGCCTTGGCATCTCTTCCTTCTTTCTCAGAATGGGTGCTACTTTTGAGCAACCCTTGCAAATGCTTTTTCTAAAAATGTTCTCAGTAAAACCAGAATCCTAATTATCCCTTCTGAAGCAGATGGCCTCGTGCCACCTGATCCCCCTCGCCTCTTCTTTTCCAAAATAAATTTTCTTCTTGACCAAACTCTCTTGATTTTGCATTGGCATTTTATAGCAGCGTACAAATTATGCAGCACTTAAATCACACCTAATTACGATCTCTGCCAGCAAGGCTTGCTAACCCAGAATGGAAATGGGAGAAACCCAAAGGAAACCAGAAAAGAGTCAGCTGTTCTCTGAATCAAGTCATTGCAGTTGGCCATCTTCTGTTAGGAAAGTCCCAGAACACAGGCTATCAGTTCTTAACCCACCTGCAGCTTAGAGAGTGATTCAAACTTATTCAGACTGGGTTGTTGAAGTAATACCATGGGTCTCTATTTGTCAGGAACAGCTTTCTTGTTCTTTGAAAAGATTTATGAAAACTGAGAATGATTATGTCTATGGAGGAAGCTTGGGGCAAGGAAGGCCACAGCAAAGGTTTTGGGAAGCCACCTCTTTCAGTGAAGGGAGTTGATTTGATTCCAGAGAATACCCAATGATCTGGGATTTTCTATCCCTTTACTGAAATAATTTTTAAGTTTTGAATTGGTTTGTTTTTATTCCTCAATGGTTCTGAACTAGTTTCTTTTCCTTTAATTCTCAGAATTCTCAGAAAGATGTGAAATAATTTTTAATATCGATCCAAGTCAAATATAATTAGGTGTTAGGTCTCAGAGTGATTTTAAGTAATTTTAGTATAATCTGTACATTCCCAGTTTTACCAACCCAGTGGCCCTAAATTAAAGGTTGATGGGAACATTCATGACCTTCTCAAGCTTCCTGGTGTGCTAGTGGTATCCTTTATCATTCCCATTTGTGTGTATATGGCACTTAAATTGGATTTGGAGAGCAGTTCTGAAATAAAGTGCATTTACTTAATATGCCATTTAGTAATACGACATTCATATGTCTTTATTCTTGTTGCCTCTCCCTGGATTGTCTCCCTGCCCACCTATAAAACCGTTTTCTGATTCACCATCCACCTCTCTCCCCCCAACTTAAAGTTATTTTTCCCTGCGTCTATGTACTCATGGTAGACATTTTATTTTCCCTGCGTCTGTCTACTCTTTGACATTTTTGCACTTCAATTCACCTGTCAGCCTTTCCCCATAAGAAGGTAAACTCCTTGCCCTTGGGAGCTGAGAGTTTTTGTCTTAGTTTCCACTGCATCCAGGGTCTCTATCACAATGCTGTGCACATAGTAAGCACCACATAGATGCCACTGAATTAAGGTGAATACCATCCCACTCCTTAATTCCCCATGTGACCTTTAATTGCTTTCTTGGAGGGAAGTGTCACCTTACAACAACATCAACTTATTAAGAGTTGTGCTTCCAGGCACAGCATCTTTCACTGGTGTCTTTAGGATCACTGTGATCACCTGGGCTGGAATAGAAAAATAAAAATAATTTCTTTAAGTTGCCAAGAGCATCTGACATGGAGACCAACATCTATTTTCTCGTATTCAGATAAAGGTTGAGCACATTACCATTACCCTGGCAAGGTGCCACCCTTTGTTCTCCATTTGAATGAATAAAAGTGGTTGTAAAAATGTTTGTGAAATTGGGTGGTGCCCATGGCTCAAAGGAGTAGGGCGCTAGCCCCATATGCCGGAGGAAGCGGGTTCAAACCCAGCCCCAGCCAAAAACTGAAAAAAAAAAATTGTGAAATTCAGTAAAAAGTAAAATTTTATAAAAAGTAAAAAAGATAAAACAGTTAAAATGAAATTGCTATTAAAGATCAATAAAGCTCTGTCTGAAAAAAATTGTTTTATATTCTATAATATTTGATACATGGCATAAAACATTAATAAGTTAAACACCATAAACTCAGCACTCATTTATAAAACTAGAACATTACAAATATAGTTTTGTTTATCTATGTGTTCTTTCACATCCAATACCCTTGTCTCTATCTTAAGATAACTGTTCTCTTGAATTTGGGCTTTATCATTCCCATTTATCTGAATTTTAAATAATTGGGAGGAAGAAATGCCAGAGGGTGAATATGCTTCATATATGGAAATAGACATGGTCCATATAACTTCTATAAATCTTTAATTGAGTTATCTGATCAATAACTTTTTTATGGCTCACCATTTATCCATTTATTAATTTCCTAAACATTTATGTGATTTTCGAACCTGCCAGCTCAGGTGTACGTGGCTGATGCCTTAGCCTGCTGAGCCACAGGCGCCGAGCCTTTTTTTTTTTTTTTTTTTTTTGAGACAGAGCCTCAAGCTGTCACCCTGGATAGAGTGCCGTGGCATCACAGCTCACAGCAACCTCCAATTCCTGGGCTCAAGTGAGTCTCTTGCCTCCATGACATTTATGTGATTTTGTCTTAGTTTGTGTTGTGCTGCTA